>JAHPZR010021851.1:2500-5000 GCA_019787425.1 Platygyra sinensis
TTTTCCAGAAAAACTTGTCTCTCTTGTTTAGCCTATAAAGCTCATGTTTTTTTTGTTTTTGTTTTTTTTTTTTACTTAATTAAATTTCTTTATAATTCTGAGCAAAATGGTGCAAAAAGTCTGTTTGGTCAAATCTGGAATATTTTAGGTGGTTTTTTAAGTCGGTTTTTTTTTTCTGCCCGTGACCGGATAAAAGGCACTGCGTGAAAAAGGACGTGTCATGGCCCGGAAATCCCACGATACGGACCCGTATTCTTCGAGAATACGGGCAAATCCGGGAGTATCGTGGTCCATGAAACCTGACGTGTCCGCCGCGTGTCAGGAACCGGATTTTTCCCGAATCGGACTTTTTCCGTGGCAAGGAAAATCCGGTCTCCGGACACCTCACTGAAACGCGGCGTGTCAAGGCCCGGAAATTGTCTTATTCGTCCTGACTTGCGACGAATAACGGCGTACCGCAGGCGAGCACAACTTATCAAGTCGAGTAGTTTTACTCTCAACCCGTTATTTTCGAACGAATTTCCACGGTAGTACATGTATAATGGGAATCCGGCACCCGAAGCTGCACGATACGTGAACTGTCAATATCGGATATTTCATGGTACGTGACGTGTCACTTGCAATTCTGCTATCTGATATTCCATGGTACGTGAAGTGTCACTCGAGATTCCCGATCGGATTTTCCACGGTACGTGAAGTATCATTTGAGATTCCAGTATCGGATATTTCCCGGTACGTGAAGTGTCACTCGAGATTCCCGATCGGATTTTCCACGGTACGTGAAGTATCATTTGAGATTCCACTATCGGATATTTCCCGGTACGTGAAGTGTCACTCGAAATTCCCTTATTGGATATTTCACGAAACGAAAGTGTGAGAAGGCATCAATGTCTCTTGAATAGGTACTGTTTATCCGATGCATTCTTCTCCAAATTCCCTTCAAACACCATTGATAACCATGTGGCATAAATAAAACAACCAAGCTCAAGCTAAGAACTTTTATTGGATACCATTATTATTGCATATAAGGATGTTCAATTCATGTGCACAATAACGCGATTATTTAAAAAAGGACTATTTTTCAGATTTTAGTACACTATAACTAACAATAACTATCATTTTAAAACAGTTCTCCCTAATAAACAACTAATTGTATCTAAATATGTATGGTGAGGAACTAGACAAGGATAACATTCTCAGAAACTACTCCTTAGAAACAACTGCAGTTCAAAATCTGCCACTAACATAACTCCTAATTATTATATTAAGTGGAAAGGTCCAAATAATTATTAATGGGAAAAGTTTGCAATTGTAATTGTATTGTGGAAACTTTGTCATTTTAACCATCACTTGATGAATATATACTTTGATAATATACTAAAAGTCCAGTGTTGTTAACAGACAATCTAGACCATTTACAAGTAGTTATAGAAGAAACCAGAACCTATATTAATTCTTTTCCATTAATAAGAATGTATCCTCATTATCATTGCAATAAATCATAGAAGTAACTCAGAACAGAAACTTTGCTCTGCCATCAAATGGATTGATTAATAAATAATGATTATAAATACTGCCATGATATCAAAAAAAGGATCCAGTTCTTCTAAAAAACCAACAGGCACTATGTTATGCATTGTTTTGGGTGGTTTTGTCTCAACTTGTCATGGTTGTCGATAACACAAAGCAATGCATGTAGTTCAAACCAAAAGAATGAGATAAATAATATTTAGCACAACTTTCCTTGAAAAAAGCACTTGTGTACAATAGACCTTTCCCGGGGGGTAGGGAGACTGAGACTAGTGACGTAATTCCCGGACATTGGCATCAGGGAAATTAAGAGAGGAGACGGGTAGTTTTCTTTGTGTGCGGGTGAAAAATATTTTTGTTCGGCTGACATTTGTAATCAGCGTACAAGTTGATCAAAAAATGGCTTCAAACGACTTCAGCCAGTTTTCCGGTTCAGATTCGTAAGTCTCAGAAATGGAAGATTACGAGCTGGAAGTTGAAGGTTCGCCAAACTCGAGCTCTGCGGCCAGTGATGAGGGAGACACACACGAGGCAAATGCCGACGATCCGCTAACGGACGAGGAATGGCTAAAGTTGTACCAACAACACAGAAAAGAGGCAGAGGCCCTGGAGAAGACACTCCAAAAGTGCCTGAATGGTACAGAAAAAGTCAGAAACTGGTAAGTTGCTGCGATAATCCCTCTCCCGTTGTTGCTATCAAAAAGTGCGAATTTGTTAGAATGTCAGGTACATCCAAACTGTTACATCTACATTTTCATGTCCTAAATATTATTTCTATGTACATATCTTTATTTAAATGCAGGTGCCACTGTGGAAATTGTGACCCTCAGTTTTTGCAAAATATCAGCGGATGTTAATGCTGTTGGGAGTTAGAAGGTTGCGTCGAAACTTTGATTTGCGACCTGTTGCTTCAACACCTTCCCGAAGGCGCCAAACTTACATGCATTACTCAGCATCCAGGCTTTAACCC
>JAHPZR010021851.1:12500-14160 GCA_019787425.1 Platygyra sinensis
TATTTTTTGCTCTAAATGGCATCTTTTCTTAGCCAATGAGAATGGGACAGTAAAACAAAACAACCAATCAGATTTCAAGTTAAGTTTAACATAACCAATAAAATTTAAGGACAATGAAAGACAAAGCCACTGTGTTGTGAATTTTGCTACTACAGGTTACCGGTATTGCCAAAAACTTTGTTGCTGTTGTTGTCTTTATTTTTTCAAAACAATTGATGAATATAATTAATTACAGTTTCTGAATGATGACAATAAGCTCCTTCAGGCTAAAGACCTTCTTGTCAAGAAGTTTCCAACATTCAGTGTCCATTTAGACGAATATTTTGGTGTTTTTACTTCAGCATCTCCTCAAGATCCGTATCATGCCGAGTCAGTCCAGCAAAACATAAACAAAAGAAAACCACACAACAACAAATTCATAGCCATCAGGGTACATATTTCCAGTTCTCGGTAGTTTCACACGAAGCAATTCAAGAGCTCAACTCTGTCCCTGTGAATAAATATACGTAGTCTTTCGACCCGCTTCACAAAACAGTGAATGAACGAACGTCCTCCGAAGCTGGTGCCAGTCCTGATCCCGCCATCTTGAAAAAATATATCTTGAAACAAACGGCGCCGCACGAACTTGACAAGGTCCTGAGTATTAAGTTCTACGCCGAGGTCACAAAAGAAACAGATACCAACGAGCTGGAATCATGCAGAGTGCTACTGAACGGTATGCACAGTGCCATTGAACTATCCACAGCTGTGCATCGTGCAGTCGAAGGAGTTTCACTACTCAAAAGAAATCCATCGCAGAATTACACCGGCTGCACCCTCAAATTCCTTCTCCAAACACAACGAGAAGTCTCAGCCTCAACCACAGAAGAAAGGAAGGTCTTCCATCATTGATTTAGGCGAAGAGAGTCGAACTCTGACGCATGAAAGAGACTGTGTTCGTTCTCATTTCAGAACTGCTTGTGTTGTTATGCTTGAGTGAGTTTTCGTCACATGATATCGTTTTGCATCCTAAATAAAAGCGTTTCCGGTTCCGCTATTTCTAACCGACTCGGCCTGGAACAATACACCAAAGGCCATAAAATTGTGCGATTTCAAAATGGATTTAATAAAGTGGTAATTGAACTGAGTGGAGTGCATTTTGGCCTGAAATCATACTTGTGATTTCAAATCGAACTCGCGCTGCGCGCTCGTTCGATTTTTAAATCACGCGTATGATTTCAGACCAAATTGCACTCCACTCAGTTCAATTACCACTATGAATTGTACGACACAAAGTCCAATTACTAATTAATCGTATCTATAACAAATTTTGTAATTAAGAATGTATTTTGGGAAGTTCTTTGGAGAAAACATCTGTAGGTTTTTCAGAAATGTTGAGAAACTGTGCGAAACATTGGAAAAAAAGCCATTAAAGCGCGCGTAATTTACGTGTAAATCACGTGGTATCCAATTACAAAAGTTCAAAATCAGACACCTGTAATTGGACACTCACGTGATCGCGCGCCGATTACGTGACAAATAAGCGCGCTGAGAACAAATCACTATCGAGAATTTTGTTATACACTGTAGATGCGATTAGGACTGCAACAGCTCAAACATTTCCCTGGGCAGTGATAAAATTTGTCTGAAGGCGTTTGAGGTAAGCCCAAAGTGCTAGAGT
>JAHPZR010021856.1:0-2500 GCA_019787425.1 Platygyra sinensis
AAGCATTAGCCCTCCGTCCATGCATGCAACCGCCATTAATTTCATTCAAACGTGACAAAAAACATATTAGGTAACTTTTTAGTCAGAAGCGAATTCCAAACAAGTGATCAACCCGGAACTTTTAAATGGGATGTGCACAATGCAAAACATGTCATTTCATTCACAATGTTGAGAAAATGTCGGGACCCAAGTGATCTATCAAGATCACTGATCATTTCACCTGTACCTCAGCCAATGTCATCTACAGTGGAACCTTGATTTAACGACACCTCCGTGTAATGATGTCTTCGATATAACAAAGGATATTCTATGTCCTGGGCAACGTTACAGTAAAATGTATGAAATAGACGATATAATAGACGATATAACGATATAATAGACGATATAACGAACCTTGATATAATGAATTCTTCTATATAACGAGGATAGTCCGGAAGCCCAGACGTAAAATCTACCTTGATATGACAGTGAATTACAATGCCAACACACAACAGAGGATAAATCCTGAACAGATCAACAGTCAACGAATTCTTTTATCCCGATGGTAAGCCAGGTGCAAAAGAGTGAGAATTCCTCCAGTCCCTCAGGTCAGTGGAGGACACAATTTTGAGGAGGCAAGCCAAAAGACAGAGGCATCTACATTGAAAGAATTCTTTCATTAAACATAAACTGCTGCTCAGGTTTCTGTTTTTGAGCATCCACCATTTTTTGTTAAAGTTTTATTATGCACAGAATGCAACTCGCAAGTTGAAAAACTGAAGAAACTCTTGATTATCATTGATATAATAGTTCTGTTTGGACTATAAATGCTTTTGGCAAAGGTACAGATATTGAAGCAAAAATGTTTAAATCTTTGAAATCTGGAAATGTTTGATAGAGCCCGTTTCTTTGTTTACAGAGACAATTTTCTGTATAATCTGTAGACAGTGTCATTGTTTTGTACAGTAAACAAAAGCTGCACGTCTGCTCAAAAGTGAAATAATTGATACTGAAAACCACCATGCTTAATGAATTACATCTCAAAATGTGGCACTTCTGGGTGATGAAAATTATATTGAATTGTATGACAGAAGTCACCTGTGTTACAAATCAATCATTAACAATGAGCTCGCAAATTTGAACAGTTTGGTTGTTTTCCCTGTAATTCATTATATCAAGGTTTTCGACATCATGAACCCTCCATTTTAAAACTAACAAATTTGGCCAATCCCCAGCAACTTCGAGGGTGGTAAAGGGGGGGTCTAGATCATGTTTCACGGAAAATAAAACAGTCCTTTCACAATTCACAAACAATAAAACAGGCATTTCACGCTTTACGGAAAAAAGGAGAACGTTTTTCTTTCAACAACAGTTTCATACCAATACATTTTGAAAAATTGTTTCTGGGTGGGAAAACTAAAACTTTCCACGGTTCCGGAACGGACGGTTCTCATGAAACGAGCAGTCCATGCTTCTTCCAAGGCCTTTTATACCTGGCACGATTTAGGACAAGCGTTTTTCTGTAGGGCTGTTTGTAGGGCCCTACAAGCCCTACAAGATGGCTGGCAGTACTTCAAGTTACAGTTGCTAAAAGCATCATATACATACTCTACCATCATGCACAATTAGGTTGAAAAGTCATTTGCTAATGGCTCGTACTAGTCGAAAATACATACAAAAAACTAATAGCCTTGCACATTCTACAACCCCTACATGTCCTACAAACCCTACATGGCCTACAAGCCCTACATGTCCTACATGGCATACAAGCCCTACCTGTCCTACATGGCATACAAGCCCTACCTGTCCTACAAGTCCTACAAGCCCTACATGGCCTACATGGCATACAAGCCCTACATGGCCTACAAGCCCTACATGCCCTACATGGCCTACATGGCATACAAGCCCTACCTGTCCTACAAGTCCTACAAGCCCTACATGGCCTACATGGCATACAAGCCCTACCTGTCCTACAAGCCCTACATGCCCTACAAGTCCTACAAGCCCTACATGGCCTACATGTCCTACAAACCCTACAAGTCCTACATGCCCTACAAGCCCTACATGTCCTACAAGCCCTACATGTCCTACAAGCCCTACATGTCCTACAAGCCCTACATATCCTACAAGCCCTACATGTCCTACAAGGCCTACATGCCCTACAAGCCCTACATGGCCTACATGGCCTACATGCCCTACAAACTCTACATGCCCTACATCCCTACATAGCCTACATGGCCTACATACCCCACAAGCCCTACAAGTCCTACAAGGCCTACATGCCCTACAAGCCCTACATGCCCTACAAGCCCTACATACCCTACATGCCCTACAAGCCCTACATGCCCTACAAGCCCTACATGCCCTACAAACCCTACATGCCCTACAAGCCCTACATGCCCTACAAGCCCTACATGGCCTACATGTCCTACAAAACCTACAAGCCCTACAAGCCCTACATGCCCTACAAGTCCTACAAGCCCTACATGCCCTACAAGCCCTACAAGTCCTACATGCCCTA
>JAHPZR010021856.1:5000-7500 GCA_019787425.1 Platygyra sinensis
TTTTCATAAATGAACAAAAACTAAATGTGGGAAGTTAAAAGAAATTTCAAGATTTCTGGGATCCTGCCATCTTGTGTCTGCAAGGAACGTGAAACTACGGTCACGAACTTGTTCTTTAAGGAGCCTCAACAGTTGACTAAATTCCCTACACTTAAACAAAGTTTGGTAGAGAACATTTCACTTCAAAGATCTAATTGCAATATTTTTGGGCTCACAGACATTGTGGCCTAATTCCCTGAAGAAGCCCGATTTTTTCAGATTTAGGGTGTTCTTCCGGGCTTGATCTCTCCAAAACTAAGTTGGTGACTCCCATTTTCTTTACCCCTCTGGCAAAGGTAGATCATTACCTTTCTGCATGGCAAGTTTTTTAAAAAAAAATTGTATGTTGGTAACAGTTTGGGTGCGAACTTCCCCACTTTCCTGTGACATCTCTGTTGTGGTAATCATTCCAAAAAACTCCCAAAGGCATGTCTATTGGACGTAATATCAGGTCATTACTCCGCCTTGCCCATCTTACCCAATGAATGATGTTTCTTTTTTGGGGGGGCATGGCTTCTAATTCTTGCGAGTTGACGCTTTCTTTGGAAGATATCGTCTCAATGTTATCTTGGTCTTCAATATTTGCTTTGTCATGATTATCATCTTAAAATATAAACAATATATGTATATTTCTGAAGCTGCTGCTAAGCCTCGCGAGGAGCTTTTAGCCGTCGTTTTAAACGAGCCCGCCATTTTCGGGAAAAATGAATGATAGTTGATGATAGTCCATGATAGTGCATGATAGTTGGTGGTCAAACGGAAGCACATGTTTCAACTATCATGGCTATTGTCAACTATTAGGGGCCGTTTGACCGGGGATTAACATGCACATGTGAAATGTTACTGACCATGCATGTTAATGGCACGTGAAAAGTGTGTGAAATTGCATATGAAAAATATGTGAAATTTCTAACTAATTAAATCAACCATTAAATTGTGCATGAAATTTTGTGTGAACTTGCATGTGAAAGGTATGTGAAATTTCTACCTATGAATCTAGCATTAAAGTGTGTGAAAATTTTTTTGAAAAAAGTATGTGAAAAGTGTGTGAAAAGGATGACATGGTTTCACACAGTTTTTCATCTATCTTTCACATGCCTTTCACACAGTATAATTTCACATGCATGTGAAAAAATATGTGAAACGTGTGTTAAAAAGTGTAAAAATCATATGAAAACCGTGTGAAATAAACCTTCTTTTCACACACTATTTCACATAGTTTTCACATGTTTGCTTCTGGTAGTGTGAGCTTTTAACCAAGAGATTTTACCTCAGTGTAAAGGTAATGTTCATTTTCTGCCATAATAATCGTAATAGAAAATTATTGACAATAACTTTATTGCATGGAAGGATCACTGTTGTTGTAGTTGGTTCAATGAGACAATAAGTTTTATTGCATGGAAGGTTTGCTGTTGTTGTGGTTGGTTCAATGAGAGACTTCAATTCAAATAACATTTGTTGTGGAATGCACAAGTATTAAAATTTTATTTGCTAGAATTACAACTTATACTGAGTTGCCAATTGTTTAAGAAATATATTCCTAAAAAGGGATACAACTGTGTGTAAATACCATGATGGTACCTTAAAAAAGAAAAAATTAGAGATTTCATTTGATCTTTTGGCTTCTACTAGTACTACTTACTATCATGTAACAACTGTTAGTGGAATATATGCAGATTTTGAGACAAGCCTGCCAACAAACCCTGACTATAAACAAAATGTGACAACTTTCTTCCCTGTTATAGTTATTAACTGTTATTGGTATTAACGTAAATTTGTTTGCTGAGGTCTATAGATAACAAAGACTAATTTGTAGATTTTTATGGGTGTTACTAAACAGAGTAACGAAGTAACGAGTAACGAGTTAACGAGAAACCGAGTAACGGGTAAATAATTGAAAGGGTCAAAAATTTCAAAATCGTTTTAAAATGCGTAAAATGGTTTGAAAGAGTAATAATTAAATTAAAGGCCTCAGAAGGATGTTTGCCAAGGCACGGAAAGGCGTTTCGCTTTGTTTTTGATTCATGTAACATCCACCTATATCATTCCATGTTCACCTGATTTTTTCTTTCGTTCGCCAAGGTTTTCAAAATTATACGCAAAGCTAAGCAGCTCAAGTTTAAAACTCTAAGATTTAAGGCCAATGCTCAAGACTACAGCGGCTCAAATTAATCCTGAAACTAATATAATGTTCGTCAGGTCAGGTCGTGGAGGTAAATCTATCACCTGACGGTCGCTGAGGTCGAATAGCTGAGTTCCGTCTTCAGAGCTAGCAGACATCAACTTACGATAATCACCAGTAGAAAGAAGTATTTTCGGCTGTTTTCAAGGTTATGATGATTATGGGAATTTATTTCACATTTCAGGACGGAAGAGACGGAAGGTCCAGAAGGTCATGCACTGCTGTTCTGAGACTACCGCAACGGAGTTTTCATTTTACATTGTGTCTAGTCTGTCTAGA
>JAHPZR010021856.1:12500-13912 GCA_019787425.1 Platygyra sinensis
AGTTTTCCCACCCAGAAACAATTTTTCAAAATGTATTGGTATGAAACTGTTGTTGAAAGAAAAACGTTCTCCTTTTTTCCGTAAAGCGTGAAATGCCTGTTTTATTGTTTGTGAATTGTGAAAGGACTGTTTTATTTTCCGTGAAACATGATCTAGACCCCCCCTTTACCACCCTCGAAGTTGCTGGGGATTGGCCAAATTTGTTAGTTTTAAAATGGAGGGTTCATGATGTCGAAAACCTTGATATAATGAATTACAGGGAAAACAACCAAACTGTTCAAATTTGCGAGCTCATTGTTAATGATTGATTTGTAACACAGGTGACTTCTGTCATACAATTCAATATAATTTTCATCACCCAGAAGTGCCACATTTTGAGATGTAATTCATTAAGCATGGTGGTTTTCAGTATCAATTATTTCACTTTTGAGCAGACGTGCAGCTTTTGTTTACTGTACAAAACAATGACACTGTCTACAGATTATACAGAAAATTGTCTCTGTAAACAAAGAAACGGGCTCTATCAAACATTTCCAGATTTCAAAGATTTAAACATTTTTGCTTCAATATCTGTACCTTTGCCAAAAGCATTTATAGTCCAAACAGAACTATTATATCAATGATAATCAAGAGTTTCTTCAGTTTTTCAACTTGCGAGTTGCATTCTGTGCATAATAAAACTTTAACAAAAAATGGTGGATGCTCAAAAACAGAAACCTGAGCAGCAGTTTATGTTTAATGAAAGAATTCTTTCAATGTAGATGCCTCTGTCTTTTGGCTTGCCTCCTCAAAATTGTGTCCTCCACTGACCTGAGGGACTGGAGGAATTCTCACTCTTTTGCACCTGGCTTACCATCGGGATAAAAGAATTCGTTGACTGTTGATCTGTTCAGGATTTATCCTCTGTTGTGTGTTGGCATTGTAATTCACTGTCATATCAAGGTAGATTTTACGTCTGGGCTTCCGGACTATCCTCGTTATATAGAAGAATTCATTATATCAAGGTTCGTTATATCGTCTATTATATCGTTATATCGTCTATTATATCGTCTATTTCATACATTTTACTGTAACGTTGCCCAGGACATAGAATATCCTTTGTTATATCGAAGACATCATTACACGGAGGTGTCGTTAAATCAAGGTTCCACTGTAGATGACATTGGCTGAGGTACAGGTGAAATGATCAGTGATCTTGATAGATCACTTGGGTCCCGACATTTTCTCAACATTGTGAATGAAATGACATGTTTTGCATTGTGCACATCCCATTTAAAAGTTCCGGGTTGATCACTTGTTTGGAATTCGCTTCTGACTAAAAAGTTACCTAATATGTTTTTTGTCACGTTTGAATGAAATTAATGGCGGTTGCATGCATGGACGGAGGGCTAATGCTTAACAAATGTCAGCTT
>JAHPZR010021857.1:0-11531 GCA_019787425.1 Platygyra sinensis
TTGCGACAACCGTGGGAAAACATTTACTCGTTCCAATCATCTAATCACTCACCAAAGAATCCATACCAAGGAAAAACCCTATGAATGTTCGCGCTGGAAGAAACAATTTAGGAAAAGGGAAGACCTTACTTGTCACCTGAAAGCACACGACAAGCGAGTCGCCGAGCGCACGTTCACTTGTGGTACGTGTGGCGAAACATTTCACAATCCCGCTCCCTACAACGCTCATATTCGCACTGCGCATTCAACTGCACAGCCCGCTGCAGCTCGTAAATGCACCGCTGCGGAGAAAAACACAGACACCCCAGCTGCCAAAAAATCTAGGAGGTCGGACCAAGCAAGTATCGCTTCAGAACCAGTCCCCACGTCAGCTGCTGCCACTAGTTCTAGCTGGGAAGCGGATCCCATTCATATCCCTTCAAATCTTATCTCAAGCTCTGACGAGGATATTGCTCAGATGTACCGGCAACACTGGTCACAGATTTGCACCCGATTTAGCCACCACAACAGACTTCAAGACTGGTACAATTTCCCCCTGTCGACGATCAGTCCTACAAGCCTTCGCGAACAACTGAACCGCATCTTTTCTGATCAGCCTACTGTGTTTAAAGTCAACTTGGCCTTTGGTTTTATCCTGCGTAATACAGAAACCGGCGCCCTCCAGTACCACCACCCTTCTGCCAATAACAACCTGGTGTTGGAGCAACCTTTTCTCATTTCTGATCAAGACGATTTAGAGCGCCTATATCAATGGATAGCGCAGATCGATTTCTTGAAGTGGTTACGCCAGCAGAGGCCTAATAGTAAATGGGTCGTCGATCTCATCACGAATGTGACATGGTTCATACAGAAACTTCGAGACCACCCAATCGGCCGTGGTAAATATTTCCCCCGTTACTTGGTGGAAAATAGAGGAATTGCACCTTTAGATCGTAACCACCAAACAGGCAAGCCATATCAAGATAACCCGTGTTTTTTCCGCTGTCTGGCCCTCCATAACGGCTGTCATACGAAGAACCTAGAGAGGGACACTAAGCAATATTATTAACAGTGCAGAGAAGCCAGCCTTGCAAAAAAGAAGTTTCATGGAGTTAAGTTGTCCGAACTGACCAAGTTGGAAAAGTCATACGAAGTCAATATTCAAGTGTAAAGTGTCACGCCCACTCAGTCGCACGGTGAAGAAGAAGATACGTGACCTGACATCGCCGCTACACTTCTTCGCCGCTCACATCGCCACTACGAAAGCACGCTTACTTGAACTTGTACAAGAAGCATTTTTCATACATAAAAGATCTCACTCTTTACAGTAAATAGTTTGAATGTTCAAGATGTGGCAAGTACTAGAAATGTGCAAGTAGTTTAAGGCAACACGAGAAGACCTGTGACGGCAAAGTCCAGCTTAAGTATCCTGGTGGAGCTTACCATGTTCCGAAAACGATCTTTGAAGAATTAAAAGATAAAGGAATTATTGTCCCAGAAGAAGCACGCTATTTTCCGTATCGCACCACCTTCGACATCGAGTGCTACTTTGATAAAGAAAAAGCGGAAGAATTAAAGAGCACAGAAAAATTGAAGTGGCAATCGGCTCATGCTCCACTCAGTTTAAGTGTTTGTAGTAACGTGCCTGAGTATCAAGAACCGAAATGTTTCGTGTCTAAAGAGTACAGAGTTTATTCAGTACTTGGTATCCATCAGGAGGAAAAGTTCTTCTCTACTCCGAGAACAGTTCGCAGAAGTATTTGAAGCTCTCAAAATCGCAAGAGGTCCGACCAACAATGAAACTCACGAAGACCGATTAGTGCAAACACTAGTGGATATGCAAGAAGGAAATGTAGAGGCTGGCAGTGGTGAAAACGAAAGCGAACAAGAAACCGGAGATAGCGAGGATGAAAGTAGAGGGATTGATTTGATGGCGAGCAATGATGGGGAGGACGAGGAAGAGATTTGAGTCTGAGAACGAGGAAGATCGCGCATTGCTTGATGATGAAGTCAATGAGAACGATCCATCGTTTTACCGAAGATTGAATGTGCAGGTAGATACTGAAAGGAGACAAGAATAGAGACATGATGAAATTGCTGACTGCAAAGATCTGTTGATTGGTGAAGCAAGAACGATCTGAACGCTGTGAAAGAATTTCTGTTCCCGTACCTGATGAACACAACCCCATCAAGTTCACTGTCAAGAGAAACAGCAATCACATGTGTCTGAAGACAAAATTTCTGAAGCTCCTCGACATTTCCAACTATGTTGCACTGGGCTTCAGCTATGACCAGTTCTTGAAAATGTGCGAGTGCGAGCAGACTAAAGGTTTCTTCCCGTACGAGTGGGTCGATGGGCTGGACAAGCTAGAAGAAACATCACTACCTCCCCACGAAGCTTTCTATTCAAGCTAAAAGAACCAAAACATCACAGAACAAGAATACCAGTGCTATCAGCAAGTATGGGAAGACAAGGAAATGTGCCACCTTTAAAGATTTTCTCGTGTGGTACAACAATCTGGATGTGGTGCCGTTTATAGAAGGGGTCAAGAAAATGAGTCAGTTCTGGCAAGAGAGAAAGATCGACATGTTTAAAGATGGTATTTCTGTGCCTGGTTTGACCCTCAAGTACCTCTTCTCATTTCTGGGCTACCAAACGTACTTTAGTCTGTTCGATCAAGCAAACAGCAACCTTTATCACCTCACTAAAGACAACAACACAGGCGGGCCTAGTATTATTTTTCATCGCTACCATGAAGCCGGCAAAACAAAGATCAGGGAAGCAGAGAAAGGCCAGGCTGCTAAGTTATGTGAAAAGATCATGGGGTATGACGCTAACGCCTTGTACCTCTGGGCGCTTACACAAGATATGCCAACGGGAAGTTATACGAGACGCATGGCTGAAAATGAGTTTAAGCCCAAGGGAAGCATAAGAATGGCAATCGAATGGTTGGAGTGAGTGGCACACAAGAAACGAATCCATATTCGTCACCAATTGAACAACACGGAGAAGCATATTGGCGATCGTAAACTGCCCGTGGACGGTTTTCATGCGCATGGCCACAACTGCGCGCTCAACCGCAGAAAAGAATTCAACGAAAGACGAAACAAACCCATGGCGGAACCGTTGGAACAAACCGGAGCCAATACAGAATACATCCACAGCAAAGGCTACCGTGTCATGGAGATGTGGGAATGTGATTGGCGACTGCCAAAGAGAACGAACCGTGAACTACAGTGATTCATCGCCACCGAAGAAAGGCGAACCCTCTACAAAGTCAAGATTATGAGCCCGGAACAAATTTTGAGCGATGTGCGAAATGAGCATTTGTTTGGGTGTGTGGAAGTGGATATTCGTGAACCGGATCACTTGAAAGAGAAATTCAGTGAGATGTGCCCGATCTTTCAGAACACGGAAATCAGTCGCAATGATATTGGAAACTTCATGAAAGCATACGCTGAGGAACACAATATTATGGCTCAGCCCCACCACAGCTTGATCAGCAGTATGAGGTGACAAGATCCTGCTGGCCACACCTCTCCTTAAATGGTACCTGGAGCATGGTCTAGGTCACGAAAGTACACCAAGTTATCGAGTTCACCCCTAAACCCTGCTTCAAATCCTTTGAAGTAGTCTTATGGGCTCGACTAGGGCCTAAAATCTCAATCTGATGTTGAGGTCTGATGGCTAAGGGTTGTGCAAGAAAAGTCACATGAAGTGTCATGCATAGCGTCACACCCTCACATGCTCAGGGGTCACGCAACTAAGGGTTGCACAAGTAAAGTCACGTGATGTGTCACGCATAGCGTCGTGCGCTCACTCGCACTAACGAATCACAATCACACAAACATGTTTTTTTAAAGAAAATTCACATTTACTTTGTCTACTTAGCCACCTATTTACAAGTGGGAGCGCGTGCTGCAATCCTATGACCAGCGTCCCCTTACAAAAGTCTTATCGTGTCTACATTAGATAAATTATAACGAGAAGCCTCAGTATACATTTGATGAGGATCGAAGTTTGCAATCGACTGTCTCATATTATGAAGTATTTCGGCTTCTGTGAGACCAAGTTCCACAATTATTACATGACCATCGTTAGCGTCAAAGATTTCTCCGTAACATTCCACCTTGTCCAGTCTCCAAAATGGACGTTGATGCCATATCATTCTAAATTTCTCTGCTACTAAATGAATTGAGAAGAAACAAAAAATGTTTTCAAACAGACCTAAAAGTGGAAATGTAAACTAAAATCTTATTCACTGAAGGCAGTTGATGAAAATTAATAATTATGATAAGTACTGAATCGTTGCTGAGGATAGTGTTGCGTGATTGAATCGTGTACATTGCTTTCAATTTCAGTGATATCACCTAACATAATTGTTAATAGAGATCCTGTCGTGGCATCAATCATTTGTCCAAAATAAGTAGACCTTCTTTGCCAAAGTGGTCTCTCCCTCCATAGGAACCACACAGCCGGATATTGTAAAACTGTTTCTGAGAAAAATAAATACTTCTGTTGATAATGTTCCCATCTGTAGTACATTTGATAGCAGTCGAAATAAAAACATAAATATCCATGTTCTCTTGTATAGTTGTCGGTTGGATTCCCAACGATGCGGTCATGACATAACCATCTATGCAGTCTCAAATTTGGCCCATCCATTCTCCATTGTCATCCCTCCAAAAAGGACGTACACGCCAAATATGTCTTACTCTAGACAAACTGTTTGGAAAACTTGTTTGCAGGACTCGGGGTGGGGTTTCTTCTTGCATTACCTCCTCACTTAACAGAGAAAGAGAAAGAGAGAAAGTCCTCACATTCAAAATTTGCTTCATCCATTACGATCTCTCCAGTTTCTGTCAACTGCGTCCTACACAGTGAGGACAAGTTACTGGATTGTTTTGGTTGCGGCACGTACCCACCCACGTCGAAAAACAATCATTGTCGATTGGCTTCCGACAGCATTGAAGGAGGAAAGGTTCTGCGGCTTCCGATAAACAGACGATGCACTTGTCTTCTGACATTTCGGCCATTGCTTTTCTTGAAATGAGTATATAAAATTTTTTCATGAACGCAAGTTCTTTTCAGCCTCTACGTTTCAGAAAGTTTGCCAGATTTTTTGGAAAAGTTTTATTTACTAACTTCGACTAGTGAACAATAGTGTTCACTTGGATGTCAGTGGAGACAATGATCTCCACTTCTCAAGAATTACCAACGCTTTGTCATTAAAACCCACAATAACATTAAACTGGATGCTCCACTGTACTTTTTGAAATGCGGTGTGTTTTGATTAAACAACTTTCCCAACAAAAGATGGGACATATGAATGGACAATACAATTACAACAACAATTTAAAAAGTGTCTTTTCCCAGATGAGTTCGGATTTCTATGTTTTGAGATTTCAAACATTGCTTTTTTTGAAATGAGTATATACCGTATTTACCCGTGTATTAGTCGACCTTTTACAGCCTAAAAATTGGTCCAAAAAATTGCCCTCGACTTATACATGGGTCATAAACTGAGATAAAAAAAAGTTCAGGGCAAATTAGCACAATAATTGTCCGATATGTCAACTAACATCCACTTTTACACGGTACAAGTTACGATGTCTTTTCCCTGATCGACCTGAGCGGTTCAAGTTAAAATGCTTTAAGAAAATTATTATCTCCTAGCATAAAGCTGAATGTTGTAGATACTCACTGGCACATTTCTGGAATAAAGAACTAATATTTGCTTCCTTGGTGTTTAGCCTGTCTTCTAAACCTGCTTCACAACTCTCCACAACGATAAAGGTTCATTAAAGATTAGTATGTGTGATTCTGTAAGTTTATTTCAAAAATTGTGAAGAAAATGCAGCTTATACTTGTGTCGCTAAAACACGCTTCATCACTAGCCTACACGCAATAATAAACTTTACGTCCAAACTTGCTGTGATTTTTTCGTGTAACTATAGTGTACCTGAAAGAAAATTCTAAGGTATAAGATTAGTTTTTAAGAAAATTGTTACCCAGAAATAAGAAAAAAACTTATTTTTTGGCTCCAAAATGGGGGGTCGACTTATACACGGGTAAATACGGTAATATATTTATTATGAACGCAAGTTCTTTTCAGGCCCTACGTTTTATAAAGTTTGCCGCATTTATCTGGAAAAGTTTCATTTACCAACGTTGACTAGGGAACAATAGCGTTAAATTGAAGTTGTGCAAGTGTAGACAATGATCTCCACTTACTTCTCAAGAAATACCGACACTTTGTGATAAAACCTACAATAAGATTAAACTCGATGCTCCAGGTAGCGATGTAATGAAATTAACTCAGACTAAAAGTGTTTCTCGATTCCAATCACTGCGGTTCTTGGACTGAATGCACTGTACTTTTCGAAACATGGTCTGCTTTGATTAAACAACTTTCCCAACAAAAGGTAGGACATAGATAGACAATAACATAATTACCCGTGAACAACCTAATAGGCTTGTTTCGAATTGTGCAGAAACAAAAGAACAGAGTTGAGGTTCAGGGGAATAATTAGCATTTTGTATTGTTCGTAACAAAGGAAAATGCAAATTATTCCCCTGAACCTCGACTCCGTTCTTTTGTTTCTGCACAATTCGAAACTAGCCTATTAAAAAGTGTCATTTTCTCAAGTGAGTTCGGATTTCTATGTTTTCTGAGGTTTGAACTATTGCTTTCTTAAAATGAGGATATATAATATATATATTATAAACGCAAGTTCCTTTCAGCCCCAATGTTTCATAAACATTACGACGTGTTTTCTTTGCCTTCATTTGTATCAGTAATTGGTGGTCAAGAAATCAAATCTTCCCTCATTGTAACAAAATCAGTAACTCAGGTTCTTTTAGAAAGAGTCATAGTTTCACAAGTCTAAAAGTTCATTTTCCTTGCAATTAGGTTTTATTTCATCGCGGTTTCTCATTGCACTTTACAATTGTTAAATGTATTGTCATTTAATTGAATGAGCTGCAAGTGGAGATGCTTTTCATATTGAAATGACTGTTCTCTTTAAAAATAAAATTTTTGTGATAACGACTTATTTTACGCGGGTACAAGTTCGACTTGGAGAATCATTCAGCTAGGATATACATGCAAAAGTACAAGGCACGAAAGAAAAAATGATAGTCAGCAAAGGAGACATTATACAGCAAGCCATGGAAGCGTCTCAGACTTTCGACCCGCTAGATGACTTTGTCTTTAATCACAGCGAGCGACCGTCAAACCAATCAAACACAGTAGACGCCATTGATTTTGGTTTTAGCCAGGGAATGTCCGTTTCGTCAACGGTTCCAACCATGCCTCAAACTTCAGTACAGAAGCTTGTATCCAACCGAAGCGGACCGTTGCCCTCCTCATCAGCGAGTCTCATACTTGAGAAGTTTGATTGGTTCGAGGACATTGACAATTCTTGTAATCAAAGAGTACTGACATCAGAGATAAAAAGTTGTCCAGGTATGGAAAGCAACATTGCTGACATGAAAGCTGAACTCGCGCTTTTAGAAGAGAACAATTTCTTTTTAGACTGATTCAGTTTTACAACCATTAGTTTGTGTTTTGTAAACCAGGGTCACTATTTCTTTTATTTTCAATGCTTGCCATTTCCAGCACATGTTTTAACGAGTTTTTATCACTCCTAGATGTAGCGTGGGTAAATAAAGTAGTGTATTGTATTGTATTGTAGACGCTTTTGAAAAGTAAACGGAGATGCTCATTACACGTTTTACAAATTGTAGAATAAACAATTCACAGTTCAAACCTCGTCTTCGCTTTTAACACAATATTTTTTTTAACCTAAGAATGTTCAATGTCGAATGCTAAACGTTTAATGTCTTGTACATAAATCATTACTGGCCGTGTGATGTTTTGGACATTTTTTCTAAATTTAGTCTTTTTCTTAAAATCTTGGCTTCTAATTGTTTATTTTTATGTAAAATGAGTTTGTTCTGACAATAGCGCTTTGCACCATTACTAAAAATAGATTTCGCCACACGAGACCCCCCGCACAGACTCAGACAAACATTGCGACCCACTACAAAGAAATATATGAGCGTGAAGTGCGGTATCAAAGGAAAAGAGTGAAAAACTTCATCAAATTGAAGAGTTAGCTTCAAGAAAGACAAGGAATGGTTGGTACCAAACACTGTTGTTGGGGTGAGTGTAAAACCGACTCGAGATATCCCGACAGATAGCCAAAATCCCTCAAAGAGTTGAACGAATCGGGAGAGAAAGTGTTTATACGGTTCCCAAAACCAACCGGCAAGAACTTTGAGAAGTGTAAGCATTGGATAGTGGCTTGTTCAAGAGAACATTTTACCGATAAATGTATCACAAGAAACGCATATATCTGTGCGCTTCACTGGCCCGGAGGAAAAGGTCCCACGGCTGAATTTCCTGATCCGCTAATGATGGTAAATAAAATAGACAGGCCAAACACGACTCCTACGGTTCGTGGCATTTGTACATTTGCCGTTTATTTTTCGGTCTTTCGACCTTTTTGTCGCTTCACTCTTGTTTATGAAGGGCATTTCGTATTGTGTTATAAGGAGAAATACTAGAGCCATTAGATCGTGCTATGGCAAATTTATGAGGTCATAGGTCTGCATGATTTCTGCTGTTATCTGCGTCTTGCTTCGTTTAGTTTGACAACTCTATAATTTGCCATTTGTTAGTGTATTGTTTGGCTCATTTCTGTTGCAAGATATGTTTCTAAGTCTCCAAGTATTTGCTTTTTAGCGACAAAATATGACGTTAACCGTGAATGAGTTGCTAACTTGCATTCTAAATTGTGACGCCGGGCCCGGCTATGATTAGAACTTTTGGACTCCAACGCATAATAATGCACGTGTCCATAGTTGTAAAGCGAAGGAATGTTCAAGCAATCGCTTACACGTTTCAGAAGATCATCTCGTTTTCCGTTCAATTTCAAGCCCCTACATTTCAGCCATTGTCTCAACTGTTCCACAGTGTATTCCTCCGGCTCTCGTTCGAATTTAGATCCAGGTACACCATCCTCATCTGTTAAAACAGTAAAACATTACTGCGCACTACTCGCCATTCGCATACATTTCCTTTACTTCTCTTACAGAATTGGAGTTTGTTTGTCTGAGTCTCAACGGGGGTCTGAAATGGTGATAAATGTGCAAATGGAGATTACAGAACCAAGTTTTAATCTATTTGTGACTTCCAAAGCAAAAGAAAATATTTATCTGTCAAGGTAGAGAAAAAAGACAATAAATGGCAGGCGACATTTCTTCCGAGGTGTTGTGTAAACAGAATGGAAGTTTGGTCTTGTTGCAGAAACTTATGTAGTTTGTTCAAACCTTTATTACTATTGCAGATATCCAAGTGACAAAAAAAAGCCATGGATGCTGGAAGTTACTTTTTGCAAGAATTGCACTAGCTAATCATAGAAATCTAAAAATTGTAAAAGAAGACTTCTGGATTTTCTTTCCCTTTAGTACACAAGTTAAGATAATTCAATACTTAATTATAAACTTTCCTAAAAGAGTGTTTTGCCACCCACTACCATTTGGCAAGAACAAGAAAGCTATAAAACAGAAAAGAAAATTACTCTTAGGTTTGAAGAAAATGGCAGACATACGAGAGGTTGTTGCAAACAGTGGTATCCGGCCAGAAAACTTTATGCAGACATTTCTGGGCTTAAATGAAACACGATGTTTGTACAACAGAAAGTAGTAAATTCCAATTAAAAAAATTTTATTCACGATCTGAACTGTCTGTCTGAAATTTGTAAGGAAAAATATTTTTAAAAAATAGTTATGGTCACACGAAAAGAGGATAGTTTTGTGCAAACAGACACAGTCGGCACTTGTTTGTATCGCATACAAAGCATGCCGCCCAGGTATTTTAGAGGGTGTCAAGTTTCTGGATCGCCAGAAACTTCCAAAATGGCTGTGGCTTTTGAAAACTGTGATGTAGTACTTTCCGAAGAACGCGTGGGACATAAACAACCGCCACGTGAGATTGGATCTTCATCCCCATGCATCTAAGTTTAATTCAACTTTTAATTTATCAAGTAGTTTGGCTTGTTTAGCCAACAGAACCTGGAACGACAGTGACACGTATGAAATCATCGAGGAGGGTTTCAAGCAAGGACATGGACACGATTTTGTGTATGTTTACGCTGCCTAAAGTTATTGGTATTGATCCTTGGGTGTTTCCATCCAGGAAAATTTGTATTTATTTTTCCTGGTGGCCCTCAACGGATCAAAGATTTCACATAATCTCAGCATATCCATATTCCGCAAGTTATGACTATTTTTTGAGACAACAGAAGAATGGATATTCCTTGTAGATTATTCTTCAAAAACCAACGGTTCCTTTAGGAGCCACCAATTTCATAAAAGTCAATGATTCAACAATATTTTCCCTCGTTCTTTCTTTACACGTTTTGATTCAAGTCCCAAGATAATTGATGGATTGAAAATAACTAACATTTTACTTGGTTTTGACAATTTTTCACTTGGTTCTAACGTTATTTAGTAAATCAAAACCCAAAGACCTTTAGTTCTTATTACGTTTTAAGATAGGGGCGTGTTTAAAATTTTAACCTAGTCGAGACCCTGAAAAAGCACAATTAAATTTATTTCACGAAAAAAGACACAACTCTTTTGTTTTCAAAACTGCACACTAAATGATCCAAAATTAGATTTTTGCTAGTTTTGCTCAATTTTTACATCGTCACTGGCTTGGTCTACCACGGTTCCGAGTCAAAACTACAATTTCAACATATCCACCAGGTTTTCTTCCACCTTAAACTATTGCAACCTTTGCTCCTTTTAGGCAGCCATTACTATCTCTCCACAGTCTCAGAATATCACGCTTTCTTCTCCACACGCCATGAAACACCTTTAATTATCACCGCTGTCTACCGTTCATATCCCTTGTAACATGTCCTTTCACTCACAACGGACAGGTCTCGGAACATGTCCCTCCACATTACGCTTTTCGATTCCACTGTTTTAAAATTCTCAATTTTCTTATCCCTTAGCAAGGTGTCTCCTCACACAAGCTTACACTTGCCGTTCCTGACATCCCTATTCCTACAGACTTTACCCTGGATAATAATTCCACATTGAAGTCTTTGGATCAAACCTATAATTCTTTAGATCGCAATTTAGCTTCAAGTCTGGCAAAATTTAACCAAGATGTCAATAATCTTGAAGATACCGACACAATAACCCTTGACGGCATTTTCACCTACATCGCCTTTGCATTCAGTGCTCAATTTTATTGCTCTCTTAGTTCTTTTCGGTCGTTTACGCCAGTTATCTTCTGCTCCCAGACAAACCCCACAGGTTTCAGTAGGTTATTCCTTTATCATCGTATACTGACACATCCACTTTGGACTAACACTTCCCTCGACAATGTTTGTTATTTTCACAATCCCACCTGTTCCATGTTCTGCCCCTCGACTTAACTTCATTAAATTTTGCACCTCAGAGTTAATTGTTAGTAAATCCCACATTACATATTGTCTTCCCTTTGCCGCTCTTTGTTCACTTCCCCATTTAT
>JAHPZR010021858.1:0-21707 GCA_019787425.1 Platygyra sinensis
ATGTCAACCGATGACATGGGTCTTTTGTATAATTTTGGCACAGCTTTGGCACTTTCTTGAATGGTACAAACTGAATAGTTAACCAGCTTTATTAATTTTCTGAACGTTAAATGGAGTGTGGTAGGTGTCATATTGTAAAATAATTCTCGCTTGATGTTTTGATTAAAAAATTTACGTCTAGACAAAACGGATTAAACGTTCGAACCAAACGAACGATAGCAACTAAACGTTCCAAACGAACGAACGATAGAAGGCAAACGAACGATAGAAACGATAGAAACGGAACGTTTTGCACGATTTACTCTGGGAAACCAAACGCACGTTAGACACGTTGTAAACGCTGCAAACGCTGTAAACGCAACAAACTCTGCACCGTTTTTGATTGAAATTGTAACGCCGCCTACGAGAATTTCACTGAGTCGTGTAAACCTTTCTCCTCGTTCCTCGCTAACCCGCCAAAAGACAGGAGAGTCAAACGGCAACACCACAAGGTGATATAACAGAGCATCTATGACTGCGATTGTTTTCGTTTTTATTCAGTCCATAAGAAAAATATTTGAGTAAAAGTTGGACATTTGTCAATGATTAGCGAATGTACACCAACACCGTGCGCATGGCCGCTTATATACATGTAGCAATTTTCTAGTTTTGTGCGGAAAAATGCCCCACAGATGCGGAGGATGCGAAACTAGGTGAATTATGCGAATCCGCACCACCGCATCCTGTCAGATGCCCTGTAAGATTGTAGTTTCTAAAGTACGCTACCTGCCTGTAGTTTCTGAAACTTAGTAAAGAATACAGTTATATCTATAACCAATGTGCCTACCGTAGTGACATGTGCATTTCTCAATATTACTTAAACCAAAAGGAGACAAAAGTATTCCATAATAATATCACCAAACCTCACAAACACAGTATAGAGCTTTTAACCTTTGGGAACAAGAATACTCTCAAGATTTCTATATATACAATAGCCCCCTATTTGGCCCAAAAATACAGTGTATGAACAACAGCATCTATTTGGCACAAACATATGCCTGGATGGACCTTATCTGCTCTGAGAAGCGAACAGTTTTCTGATAGTGTACATGTAGATCGAAGAAAACTGTGAGGGTCGAGGAACAGGTAATGCCAAGGATGACTATCCGAGGATGTTTTTAAAGTCACCTGAAGGCCATTGTATTTATTATCTTTGAAATATTTTTCTTGACATGCAGGATCTAAAAATTGGGGTTACATTCAGCATGACTTGCACATTTCTCAGGCTTAGCCAGGGAAAATTCAGTCACTCGCACTTTTAGACCAATCATGTACGAGGGAAAATATTTGATGGATTGCAATGTGTGATACATGTACATGTAATTGACTAGGGCTCATTTGGTTTTATTAACTGGGTTGATATTGTGAATTGGCCACTGTAAAGAGATTGGGGAGCTGACATTTTGAGCGTTAGCCCCGAAGAAGGGCTAACGCTCGAAACGTCAGCTCCCAAATCTCTTTATGGTGGCCAATTCACATTATCAACCTAGTTGAAAAAAACAATTATCTTTTAATGCTCCCACCCACGCAGCACCACAGTTTCTTTAGAAACTTCCCCCTTGGCTAGGGCTCGGCCTGAGTCAACTATCATAAAAAAATCTCAAGCTCATAATCTAGTTGCTTTAGTGTAAAGCTTCTAGTCGTTATCTTAACAACACAGACACTCCAAAAATGCAAAGAAGTGGCTGTCATTTTGTTAACAAAGGCATACTGCTAGGCTGTTCACTATGTGTACATATATATCTACATGTACATGTTCAGAATAGGTAGTACTGTAGCCAATCAGAGAGTGGTATTGTGATGAGTGCTAGTAAATTTATGCTAAATGTAAGGCTAGCATACATGTATTATACCCTGGACATGATTGTACACTGGGGTCAAGTTTTTAAGACTTGAGTGACAGACAAATTATTTACCTGACTGATTCAAGGCTGTGGTCTAAACGAAACATTACAAGGAGCCCAAAGGTTCCTACACTGTAAAACTGAAATCCTGGGTGCCCAGCACTTAAGGTTACTATGCACCTTCAGATCGATAATTTTCTTCAAATCTGGATTTTTGAGTCAAAATATTGTTCGAAGTGTGATTTTGAAAAAGACTAATTTTTGGCGGAGAAATCGCAGTTTCACGTTTACGCCGGAAGTAAAAGTTTACCCCTTGATTGACAGCCCTATGATGTTATGCAATCAACCGAGATGACTTTCGCAGGATTAGAACTGGCTACTCAGTTGATCAGCCACCACGCAAGCATCTTCCTTGGTGTAATTATTGTAGGTATGAATAAACCTAGACCATGGAAATGTCCATGGACCAGTTCGAAGAAGCGAAAGAAGCGAACCAAAAATGAAAATACAGCAATGAACGAACAAGCGAAAGTTGGCGGAAAGTTGAAGCTACGGCTATCTGGAATAGGCGCTTTAATGATAGCACATGTTCTTTCTGGCTGGCTTGCCTCTTCTTATCCAATCCGACGTGCTTTTCTCCAACATATCAGCTGAAGAGTTTCCATTGATTCTGTCATAAATAAACGAAAAAGTTCTTGCCTTTTCACATGGTCATGAAGGAATGGCTCGATTGCTGTATGGATGTTTGTTCATCCTACTGAATACGGCAGTGATATTGGATTGAAAGGCTTTTTTATCTATCAAAAATTACCTCTATCAACATAAGAATATCACCATTATTATCAAGGGAGAAAATGAAACATGCCCAAATTTCTGAAATCGCCATAAAAATTCTCTAAAGTTTATCGGTTCATTTGAAGTTGCCGCGTTGTCTTTTACTACTGAACTTGATTTTCCACCTAGCCGCTTTAGTTTGCTTTCTAGCGGTCGTTCCGTTTGTTATCTTCCGCATTTTGTTCCAACAACTTCAAGAAAAAAACAAGCAGCCAAAAATATTCTGTCCGCTTAGAGCACAATGCGAAACACTAAGGGTTGATTGAAAATTACGCAGGGAAATTTCACCAGGAAGCCAACGGAAGTAAACTTTCCAAGCGCTGATTGGCTCAGTTATCTGAGAACCCAGTTGACTGTGTTTGTGGGCGGAGTTTGTTTGCGAAGCAGGAAAATTTTTTCAGCGCTGTTTTCTCGAAACAATTTTTTCACCAGAAGGGGACACTTTAAAGAACTACAAGTCAAAGGGAATTTGTTCGATTGTTCTCAAATTTTGACAGTAGCTAGTTTTACATATAAACAACAAAAACGTGTCTCCAATTTGTTTATTTCAAAATCCTTTTTTTTTTTTCAAGAGCGATTTTTGTATGATCAATCCACATTTTCTTAATCCTATTTCAAAAATGTTCTGTAACTTTTCACTGAAATTGAATATGGCAAATCGCAGACACGTTTGGCCCCGGAAACGGAGGAACACATTAAATAAGTGAAAAACAAAATTCGCTTTGACAGGTAACCCTCAAAAGGTGATTTGGGCGCTCACATTTAGGGGTCATGAAAAATTCCACAATTCGTTTTTTTTCAAAATTTTTGGTATAATCTGATAGCCAGTCCTATAAGCTTTAATTTGATATAAGGGTTTAGATATCTACAGTTTAAACCGGACGCACTACATCGCTTGCACGTGAGAGACCCCTGAAGGTGCATAGTAACCTTAAGCTTGTACGAAAAAAAGTAAGGTTTTCCAGTCGCCCAAAGGTAAAATTTAGTTGCCTGTGGCACCCAGCACTTCGAGAGCGTATCCCTGCATGATTGTGCAATAAAATACACTGTGATTTCAATCAGGATTATAGCGGCTCCTTAATGGTGTGCCAGTATGAGCTCTCTTTATCTTGACACCCAAGACTGAGCTTTCACTAAACATTTTCTTTTGATTTGACAGCGCTGTCACTGTTGAAAGTTGCGCTTGTAGGTAAGATGGTATTAATTTAAATAACTTTCTATGAAAAATACTATGAAAAATAGTTACACTGAGAGGTATTAGGGGGAGTGAGGGGTAACAGTAGATAAATTGATCCGTTGTGAGAACAACCATGCTTGCCTGGTTTGAACATCTTCAGGAACTTTTTTACTTAGAAATAGTTCAGTTTAAAAAAGCTTGCCTGCCCGTGAAAGGGGAAGCTGTTTTAACAGCTTGTATTATATTTTAATCAAAAATAAAGTTTAAATGCACAATTAAAAAAAACATATTCAGGACTGCTTTTAAGGGCTGAGTAAATGGTAACACCCGTTACGGCTGTGTACATGTATGCTTGATTTTTTCTTGATGCTATTGGTGAATTTGCCTCTCTTGATAGAATTCACATATAAACAGGCCGTCTGATAGGGGGCGGAAAAAATGGAAAATTATGCGGAAATTTTAGGCAATATTATGCGGAAGAAAGTGACGATTATTCAGAAAAGACGCCAGATTATGCGGAAATTTGTAAAATTAATAAAGTTGTTCCCTTGGCTTTTTCCAACTCATAAAATACACATTGACGCTTTACCAAGAATTCCAGTCCTTAATTTCATGTTTGACCTTTTGCTGCCGTTCATGGACAGGCATTTCTTCGTTCAACGCAGTTTTCCGTAGACAGTAAGTAGTTTACGTTGCCGAGTTTGTCCAAAGCTTAGTAACCAGGCATTAAATCAGATGAGGAAAACTAGACACCAGAGGTCCCAAAACTAAAACCCAGTCCCATCACTAGAAGATGCATGGAACGCCTGGAGGCTTAATATCGTTTACGAATGAAAAGGCACGTTTTTGTCGCTGTTTTGGCTGAATAACTTCAAAATGATCAATCTCTTCGCTATTTTTGTTTCTGAGGATGGTAAACAGTTGCCTTCTCTCTTATATAGCAATTTTCTAGTTTTATGTGGAAAAATTCCCCAAGGATGCGGAGGATGCGGAAGTAGGCGAGTTATGCGGGTCCGCACCACTGCATCCTGTAGATGCCCTGCATAAAGTTAACAGATGTGGAGAATAGTGGAGAATAATGCTACAGCTGACTCGGAGCTTAATCACAGCCCTGGGGCATGTTTCTCGAAGCACCTGGCCAGTTAAGCTGTTTTGTTTTCCATTCCAAATGGGAGGTTCAAAAGGTTTGAAAATTGTAAAGTTATCAGCTAAAGAAACAAAAGTGACTTCATTTGAGGTCAGAAAACACTACTTTTCTTGACAACCTCGTTCCCAGGGTCCTCTCTCTACTTCGAGAAAGTACCCTGGTTATGGCTGGTCACGTGTCTAAGCATGCCAACCCAAGCCGCACAGAGGGTGGGTCCTCAACTTAATTTTGGCAACACTCTCTAGGGAAGTGAATGTTGCGCTTATTTGTCAGAGATCCTGCCTGGTCAGCTGCTTTGGCTCTACCTGAACTTCTGTATAAGATTTTGATTGAGAGGTAGCTTTGCTTGTATTTCACTGCTTTTTAAAATAACCGTCAACAACCTGCTTTGGATTAATTTAATCAGTTTTTCACACAAGGAATTAAATAAGCGTGAAATTATCGATGGGAACATTCAACTTGGAGCTACTTTCTTGACCGAAAACTGGATTTACCACTAAGCAGTTTTAAAACAAAAGCCAATGCATTTTGCAACAGGCAACCGACGTCAAAGTTGTTTATAAACTTTTACACTGCAAGATAATCGAATGACCGCCTATCAAACTTTCGATTGGATGTATTCAATCAAATTCAAAGCTGTCGCTGCTAAACACTGGACGTATTGAACTCTTAACGAATACATCAATGCCCCTGTTATGATTTTGCCGTTCGAAAAATTTAAGCTGCTTAATTAATCAAGCCTATTTGGCGTGCAGATGTTGTTGTCAAATTCTTCATAGATTTTTTTTTGCAGCAAGAGAAGGGAATGACCATCAAACTGTTCATGGGAATGATTAAATCAAATCCAAAACTACCTTTGAGAGCGAACATACATATGTATGACGTGTTTGACTCTAAACAAATGAGTAAATACATACGTTGTGATTTCGCCGAGTGAAAAATAAAATCAAGTTCACCACGCGGTCCATTTACTGTTGTGGTTTTCAGTTCCAAGTTCTTTGCCAAATTTTTTCACCGTTACAAAGTCCAAAGACTGTCCAACTGTCGATGGGAAAAATTCAGCCAAATGTGGAGCTAACCTTTTGGCAGAGCATTGAACGCCTTGAACTCCAATATTGAATGTGACGATTCCTTCGCTGTGAGTTTTGCCGATCCACAACGGGAGTTTTACAAATTGCACTCCCTACTGGGCTCAGTTGGTGAGGTCAGTGGAGACAAACTATAACTTTCCAGCCCCTCCCTTCAATCACATCTCTGGAATCTGCTAAAATGTAGCAGACACGTGCCCAGCCATAACCAGGGTACTTTCTCGAAGTAGAGAGAGGACCCTGGGAACGAGGTTGCTTTGCTTGAGACTTCGATTTCAAAACATGATTTCGGGCCCATTAAGTTAACGGGTCTTTCGAGAAATGGGCCCCTGGTGTTAAATTTAAAAGATATGCATAATTTTAATAATTGCCAAATGCTGAATGCACTGTTTGGTAGCGGTTAGTTTCACTGATATCTGCTTCTGGTTAGCTTTTGTTTGTTGGACAGGACCATATGCAATATACATGTAATGCTGTCCTCAGCAATCAAAAGTTACACTGTACACTGTACAGTGTAACTACAAGCAAACACGAGCGAAACTACTAAACCGCAAGTAAACAGTGCATCTACAGTAGTGTGTTCCGCAAAATACCCCTGCCAGCTACAGCCTGCTTCTTGCCATACCAAGGGTGATTTTGTTTTGTCTTATACCTCTATTAAAAAGCCAGGAAGACTTGAATGTTCATAGCCAGATGAAGGTTTTAAGAATGACAATTTGCAAAATTAATGACTATTGTATTATTGTTTCTTAAGTTTGTCTTTTGTTAATGTTATGGACCGTATTATAACCAACATTGTTCTACTTTTTCTCTACTTGCATTTGTTTGTACTTATACAGGTGTATTTGATTATGGAGCAAACTGGCTTTTGACAATTGTGCCCACCTATACTTCTACAGTTGCCTTCTTTGCTGCGAAATTTGTAATAGGATTTCACACGTTACAGAGTGGATTTTTTTATGGAACCAAGGCAGGTAAGTTCAATAGTTCTTTTAATTAAGACTTGATTAGCTAACATTGAAAACATTTAACTTGCCACTCGCCACAGCCATCTCAAAAAGCTGACTTTAAAACAAAGAGGATCTGTCATTACCGTAAATGATTTTTGGAGAAGTGTATGTGTATTTCACAATGCCAGGACAATAAACTGGAACGATATCTCGCTAAGTGGAAATGATATATCGCAAAGCAGAAACGATATATCGTGAAGCAGAAACGACATATCGCAAAGTGGAAACGATATAATGCTGACAGGAAACGATATCTTGCCGAGAAATAAAACAATAGCTCTAACAATACAGTGCAGCTCAGATATATCCGAACTGCGCATACGCCTATTATACGCGCGTATTTTGCGTATACGCGTATATTAATACGCGCACATACGCACGTATATACGCGCGTATATGTCCCTTTGTTATGCATTCCCATAAGTTTCTTCATATGAAGCATTGTTGGTCAAACAAGACGTATTTTATTTTTATGGGAATGGAAAATGCTTCAAAGCGAAATTTGCATATTGGTAAAACTTCATGCCGATGAATGAAAGCTATCATAATTTATTCGAACTTTTAATCACTTCGTAAATTCACCGGCAAACTACCGTTTCTTTGACACTTGCTTGATCTTAAGTTACGGAAAATGGGAAGAAAATTGAAACAGTCGCTTTAAGTCCCTATTTTAACACGTGAACTTTTGTTTTTACAAGGAAAGATCTGTGTTTTGGTACGTGTCGGCAAGTTGTTTGCGAAATGTTTATCTAGCGTTTTATTAAGATCGATCTCCTTGTCGAAAGAAATACATCTCCGGTTATATTTGACACAGATCATTCATTTAAACGGTAAAATGCTCTTTGCTTTACGAAAAAATCGTTTATCAAAGTTTCTTTGGTGTGCCTCTCACGTTTAGTAATTTTTTACTTCAAGGAAAAGTTCTGTTTTTCCGCACATGTCGGCAACTCACTTCACTTGCGAGATGTTCATTGCCGAAGACCTTGTCAAAAATATTGTATCTCCGGTTATATTTGGCACAAATCGTTCATTCAAACGGTAAAATGCCCTTTTTCAAACCAAATAAATTGTTTATCAAAGTTTCTGTGGTGCGCTGCTCATAATTTTTTTACTTTCTGTGTTTCGGCAGTCGCGTCGGCGGCAGGTCTGTGACTTGTGTGATCTTTATTGTCTCAAGCGTTCCGAAGACCTTGTCGAAAAAATTATATCTCCGGTTATATTTGACACAAATCGTTCATTAAAACAGTAAAATGCTCTTTCTCAAACCAAATAAATGTTTATCAAAGTTTCTGTGGCGTGCTTCTCACACTGAGTTGTTTTTTACTTCAAGGAAAAGTTTTGTTTTTCGGCAGTCGCGTCGGCAAGTCTGTGACTTGCGTGATGTTTATTTTTTCAAGCGTCCCGAAGACCTTGTAGAGCAACCTCGTTCTCCGGTTATATTTGACACAAATCGTTCATTCAAACGGTAAAATGCTCTTTCTTTAACCAAATAATTGTTTAGCAAAGTTTCTATGGCGGGCTGCTCAAGTTTAGTTATATTTTACTTCGAAAGTTCTGTATTTCAGCACACATCGGCAAGTCACTTGAGAGATGTTTAGTAAGCGTTCCGAAGGCCCTGTCGAAAAAATATATCTCCAGTTCTGTTTGACACAAATCGTTCATTCAAATGGTAAAATACTCTTTCCCTAACGAAAGTTTCTACGATGCACCGCTCACATTTTGATATTTTTATCTTTCTTCAAGCAAAGTTGTGTGTTCTAATTTCGGCAGGCGTTTCCATGTTTCCAAGTCGCTTTCTTGTACCGTGTTTCCTTGTGTCGAAAAAATGTTTTGTTTCCGTTGTTCGCTCCATGAAGATGGGATTGTCGAAGTGTGTATCACCAGTAAATTTTTTATTTAACGGCAAAATAATCTCCCGTTTAATAATATTCAGTCAGTTATAATTTTCTGTCAAAGTGCAAATTAAAATAGTTTCAGTTAACATTTGCCAAGTCTAGTCTGAAGACATACGCGCGTATACTGTATACGCGTATTCAAAATAATGAAACTCTTTTTTGCTCTGTAGCAAGAAACAATGACCTGTTAAGCTGTGTTAAGAAAAGAAGAGACAAAAGGTTAGCTCATACATACTAATGAGGCATACGCGCATACACTGTATACGCGTATGTGGGTATATGCATACGCGTATACACGTATTGGGCTGACGGGAATTACGCGTATATTTTGGTTCGGATATATCTGAGCTGCACTGTATATCGTAAATTCTCGTTAAATATCACCGATATAATTATCGCAATATTCGGCGTCAGTCAAACTTTGTGCAGCATTTCTTTAGGACTGTAAACTGCTCTTGTAGATTAGTCGGTTGCAGCCTGTGTTCTTCTTTCAAGTGTTTCATCTTCTCCAGATCTTTTAGCTGATGAATGTAACAACTTGAGGTCAATGTTCCTGAAATTGAGGTATCCTCCTCAACTTATCGAATCGACCGTCAACAGTTTCATCTGTTCACAAGATCAAGCCGAACCACATCACCAAATCCCACTAGATCAGAATTGTCTTGCCGTTCAAAGATCAGAGGTCGGCTGATGCCGTACGAAAAGATCTCAGTGAACTCAGCAAGAAAATTGGTAGTGATATGCACCTAGTAATCACTAGTAGAAAAATCATTGACAACATCAAAGGTGTAGAGGCCAAACCTCCCCTAATTAACCAACATTACGTTGTTTATAAATTTTCATGTGATCTGTGCGATACAGATTATGTCGGATACACATCCTGACACCTCTTTCAACGCATTGCCGAACATAAACATTCTGCTATTGGTAAACACTTAAAAGAAGAACACAGGCTGCAAGCAACTAATCTACAAGACCAGTTTACAGTCCTAAAGAAATGCCACACAAAGTTTGACTGTCTAATCTACGAGATGCTGTTCATCAGGAACATAAAACCAAAACTTAACACGCAATCGGATTCTGTTCGTGCCAAACTTTTTACGTAACAATTGAATGAATACTTAAATACCCTTTTCAATTCCCTACATATTTTCACACTTCTGCTACTACATGTACTATATATACAATCAATTCTATCATGTAATTCGAACTCCATAATGATGACATGGAGTCATCGAAATGTCGTTCAATTTTTATATTGCTTGTATTTATTCTAAAGTGCTTTACGAAACCTTTTACCTTAATTTATTTAACTGTAAATAAACAATGTCTTGAAACCTGATCTTGTGCCTGTGGTTACTGCCCACATGGTTCATTTTTTTGTGCTTTCGCTCACTCTGAAATATTCCAGAAAACACCATTAGGGGAGAGTTGTGGGCTATTTTATTCAGGCATCAATGGGTTAAATACAGGGCTACTGATATTTTGCATGGTCGTGGAGCCACAGACTTCAAGTACATGTAAATCTGCAAAAATCCCACAAAATTCATAAAAACAGGCGAAATACTGCAAAAGTCACTAGAAATTGTAACAACTACATGTCAGTGTATTTGAAACTTGTGTGAATTTCCCTGCCACCAATTCAGCCATTTTTTCCATGAATTTGTCCCTGAAAATCCTGCAAAATTTGACCTTTTTTCAGCAACCTACCAGAAGCCCTGTAAATATTAAGTGACCTGTGCTTTAAAACTTAGTATTGCTATACCATGTCCAGCTTGTAATTCATTTACAAAAGGTCTAATTACATGTTACAAAATAAAATATCAATTAATAATTACCAAAAAGAACTTGAGAAAATGATGAATATTCAGCTTCAAACCCCTTGCCAGCACCAGAGCTGTTAGAGTGGAACTTAATCTGCAGGCAGTGGTCAGGGGAGTACACATCAAAAGGCATGCCTGACAAACCATCAGTGCAGTATTTTCCAATTGAGTGTCTTCCACATCCTACGTATATCTCCACATAATCATCATAACAGTTTGGCATGTTACCCTTGATGTCAAATGTAGACCAAGACAGCTTGATTCGGTCACCAAAACTAACTCGGATGTTATACAGGCAGTCCAGGTTGTTGGCATAAAAAGAACTAGCTGAAAAGAATGGCGATGATACTGTTGCAGAAGAAGTACTAAATGTCCGGTCGCAAGAAGCTAAAATAGGGGAAAATAATTAACACCAAGTTTAGAGTTTTATACAGTCAAACCTCTATTAAGCAGCCACTCTTGGGGACAACCGCTTGTTTAGGAGGTGGCTGCTTTATAGTCTAGAGTTTCACCAAAAAAACAACACTGGGCGTGGTCCAGTTTTCGTTTTATCAAATACACCTGTATAAGTACAAACAAATGCAAGTAGAGAAAAAGTAGAACAATGTTGGTTATAACACGGTCCATAACATTAACAAAAGACAAACTTAAGAAACAATAATACAATAGTCATTAATTTTGCAAATTGTCATTCTTAAAACCTTCATCTGGCTATGAACATTCAAGTCTTCCTGGCTTTTTAATAGAGGTATAAGACAAAACAAAATCACCCTTGGTATGGCAAGAAGCAGGCTGTAGCTGGCAGGGGTATTTTGCGGAACACACTACTGTAGATGCACTGTTTACTTGCGGTTTAGTAGTTTCGCTCGTGTTTGCTTGTAGTTACAGTGTAACTTTTGATTGCTGAGGACAGCATTACATGTATATTGCATATGGTCCTGTCCAACAAACAAAAGCTAACCAGAGGCAGATATCAGTGAAACTAACCGCTACCAAACAGTGCATTCAGCATTTGGCAATTATTAAAATTATGCATATCTTTTAAATTTAACACCAGGGGCCCGTTTCTCGAAAGACCCGTTAACTTAATGGGCCCGAAATCATATTTTGAAATCAATGTCTTAAGTAAAGCAACCTCGTTCCCAGGGTCCTCTCTCTACTTCGAGAAAGTACCCTGGTTATGGCTGGGCACGTGTCTGCTACATTTTAGCAGATTCCAGAGATGTGATTGAAGGGAGGGGCTGGAAAGTTATAGTTTGTCTCCACTGACCTCACCAACTGAGCCCAGTAGGGAGTGCAATTTGTAAAACTCCCGTTGTGGATCGGCAAAACTCACAGCGAAGGAATCGTCACATTCAATATTGGAGTTCAAGGCGTTCAATGCTCTGCCAAAAGGTTAGCTCCACATTTGGCTGAATTTTTCCCATCGACAGTTGGACAGTCTTTGGAGTTTGTAACGGTGAAAAAATTTGGCAAAGAACTTGGAACTGAAAACCACAACAATAAATGGACCGCGCGGTGAACTTGATTTTATTTTTCACTTGGCGAAATCACAACATATGTATTTACTCATTTGTTTAGAGTCAAACACGTCATACGTATGTATGTTCGCTCTCAAAGGTAGTTTTGGATTTGATTTAATCATTCCCATGAACAGTTTGATGTCATTCCCTTCTCTTGCTGCAAAAAAAAATCTATGAAGAATTTGACAACAACGTCTGCACGCCAAATAGGCTTGATTAATTAAGCAGCTTAAATTTTTCGAACGGCAAAATCATAACAGGGGCATTGATGTATTCGTTAAGAGTTCAATACGTCCAGTGTTTAGCAGCGACAGCTTTGAATTTGATTGAATACATCCAATCGAAAGTTTGATAGGCGGTCATTCGATTATCTTGCAGTGTAAAAGTTTGTAAACAACTTCGATGTCGGTTGCCTGTTGCAAAATGCATTGGCTTTTGTTTTAAAACTGCTTCGTGGTAAATCCAGTTTTCGGTCAAGAAAGTAGCTCCAAGTTGAATGTTCCCATCGATAATTTCACGCTTATTTAATTCTTTGTGTGAAAAACTGATTAAATTAATCCGAAGCAGGTTGTTGACGGTTATTTTAAAAAGCAGTGAAATACAAGCAAAGCTACCTCTCAATCAAAATCTTATACAGAAGTTCAGGTAGAGCCGAAGCAGCTGACCAGGCAGGATCTCTGACAAATAAGCGCAACATTCACCTCCCTAGAGAGTGTTGCCAAAATTAAGTTGAGGACCCACCCTCTGTGCGGCTTGGGTTGGCATGCTTAGACACGTGACCAGCCATAACCAGGGTACTTTCTCGAAGTAGAGAGAGGACCCTGGGAACGAGGTTGTCAAGAAAAGTAGTGTTTTCTGACCTCAAATGAAGTCACTTTTGTTTCTTTAGCTGATAACTTTACAATTTTCAAACCTTTTGAACCTCCCATTTGGAATGGAAAACAAAACAGCTTAACAGGCCAGGTGCTTCGAGAAACGTGCCCCAGGGCTGTGATTAAGCTCCGAGTCAGCTGTAGCATTATTCTCCACTATTCTCCACATCTGTTAACTTTATGCAGGGCATCTACAGGATGCAGTGGTGCGGACCCGCATAATTCGCCTACTTCCGCATCCTCCACATCCTTGGGGAATTTTTCCACATAAAACTAGAAAATTGCTACATATAAGAGAGAAGGCAACTGTTTACCATCCTCAGAAACAAAAATAGCGAAGAGATTGATCATTTTGAAGAAGTTATTCAGCCAAAACAGCGACAAAAAGGTGCCTTTTCATTCGTAAACGATATTAAACCTCCAGGCGTTCCATGCATCTTCTAGTGATGGGACTGGGTTTTAGTTTTGGGACCTCTGGTGTCTAGTTTTCCTCATCTGATTTAATGCCTGGTTACTAAGCTTTGGACAAACTCGGCAACGTAAACTACTTACTGTCTACGGAAAACTGCGTTGAACGAAGAAATGCCTGTCCATGAACGGCAGGAAAAGGTCAAACATGAAATTAAGGACTCGAATTCTTGGTAAAGCGTCAATGTGTATTTTATGAGTTGGAAAAAGCCAAGGGAACAACTTTATTAATTTTACAAATTTCCGCATAATCTGGCGTCTTTTCTGAATAATCGTCACTTTCTTCCGCATAATATTGCCTAAAATTTCCACATAATTTTCCATTTTTTCCACCCCCTATCAGACGGCCTGTTTATATGTGAATTCTATCAAGAGAGGCAAATTCACCAATAGCATCAAGAAAAAATCAAGCATACATGTACACAGCCGTAATGGGTGTTACCATTTACTCAGCCCTTAAAAGCAGTCCTGAATATGTTTTTTTTAATTGTGCATTTAAACTTTATTTTTGATTATATTATAATACAAGCTGTTAAAACAGCTTCCCCTTTCACGGGCAGGCAAGCGTTTTTAAACTGAACTATTTCTAAGAAAAAAAGTTCCTGAAGATGTTCAAACCAGGCAAGCATGGTTGTTCTCACAACGGATCAATTTATCTACTGTTACCCCTCACTCCCCCTAATACCTCTCAGTGTAACTATTTTTCATAGTATTTTTCATAAAAAGTTATTTAAATTAATACCATCTTACCTACAAGCACAACTTTCAACAGTGATAGCGCTGTCAAATCAAAAGAAAATGTTTAGTGAAAGCTCAGTCTTGGGTGTCAAGATAAAGAGAGCTCATACTGGCACACCATTAAGGAACCGCTATAATCCTGATTGAAATCACAGTGTATTTTATTGCACAATCATGCAGGGATACGCTCTCGAAGTGCTGGGTGCCACAGGCAACTAAATTTTACCTTTGGGCGACTGGAAAACCATACTTTTTTTCGTACAAACTTAAGGTTACTATGCACCTTCAGGGGTCTCTCACGTGCAAGCGATGTAGTGCGTCCGGTTTAAACTGTAGATATCTAAACCCTTATATCAATTAAAGCTTATAGGACTGGTTATCAGACTATACCAAAATTTTGAAAAAAAATGAATTGTCGAATTTTTCATGACCCCTAAATGTGAGCGCCCAAATCACCTTTTGAGGGTTACCTGTCAAAGCGAATTTTGTTTTTTCACTTATTTAATGTGTTCCTCCGTTTCTGGGGCCAAACGTGTCTGCGATTTGCCATATTCAATTTCAGTGAAAAGTTACAGAACATTTTTGAAATAGGATTAAGAAAATGTGCATTGATCATACAAAAATCGCTCTTGAAAAAAAAAAAAGGATTTTGAAATAAACAAATTGGAGACACGTTTTTGTTTGTTTATATGTAAAACTAGCTACTGTCAAAATTTGAGAACAATCGAACAAATTCCCTTTGACTTGTAGTTCTTTGAAGTGTCCCCTTCTGGTGAAAAAATTGTTTTCGAGAAAACAGCGCTGAAAAAATTTTCCTGCTTCGCAAACAAACTCCGCCCACAAACACAGTCAACTGGGTTCTCAGATAACTGAGGCCAATCAGCGCTTGGAAAGTTTACTTCCGTTGGCTTCCTGGTGAAATTTCCCTGCGTAATTTTCAATCAACCCTTATGTTTTCGCATTGTGCTCTAAGCGGAGAGAATATTTTTTGGCTGCTTGTTTTTTTCTTGAAGTTGTTGGAACAAAATGCGGAAGATAACAAACGGAACGACCGCTAGAAAGCAAACTAAAGCGGCTAGGTGGAAAAATCAAGTTCAGTAGTAAAAGACAACGCGGCAACTTCAAATGAACCGATAAACTTTAGAGAATTTTTATGGCGATTTCAGAAATTTGGGCATGTTTCATTTTCTCCCTTGATAATAATGGTGATATTCTTATGTTGATAGAGGTAATTTTTGATAGATAAAAAAGCCTTTCAATCCAATATCACTGCCGTATTCAGTAGGATGAACAAACATCCATACAGCAATCGAGTCATTCCTTCATGACCATGTGAAAAGGCAAGAACTTTTTCGTTTATTTATGACAGAATCAATGGAAACTCTTCAGTTGATATGCTGGAGAAAAGCACGTCGGATTGGATAAGAAGAGGCAAGCCAGCCAGAAAGAACATGTGCTATCATTAAAGCGCCTATTCCAGATAGCCGTAGCTTCAACTTTCCGCCAACTTTCGCTTGTTCATTCATTGCTGTATTTTCATTTTTGGTTCGCTTCTTTCGCTTCTTCGAACTGGTCCATGGACATTTCCATGGTCTAGGTTTATTCATACCTAAAATAATTACACCAAGGAAGATGCTTGCGTGGTGGCTGATCAACTGAGTAGCCAGTTCTAATCCTGCGAAAGTCATCTCGGTTGATTGCATAACATCATAGGGCTGTCAATCAAGGGGTAAACTTTTACTTCCGGCTTAAACGTGAAACTGCGATTTCTCCGCCAAAAATTAGTCTTTTTCAAAATCACACTTCGAACAATATTTTGACTCAAAAATCCAGATTTGAAGAAAATTATCGATCTGAAGGTGCATAGTAACCTTAAGTGCTGGGCACCCAGGATTTCAGTTTTACAGTGTAGGAACCTTTGGGCTCCTTGTAATGTTTCGTTTAGACCACAGCCTTGAATCAGTCAGGTAAATAATTTGTCTGTCACTCAAGTCTTAAAAACTTGACCCCAGTGTACAATCATGTCCAGGGTATAATACATGTATGCTAGCCTTACATTTAGCATAAATTTACTAGCACTCATCACAATACCACTCTCTGATTGGCTACGGTACTACCTATTCTGAACATGTACATGTAGATATATATGTACACATAGTGAACAGCCTAGCAGTATGCCTTTGTTAACAAAATGACAGCCACTTCTTTGCATTTTTGGAGTGTCTGTGTTGTTAAGATAACGACTAGAAGCTTTACACTAAAGCAACTAGATTATGAGCTTGAGATTTTTTTGATAGTTGACTCAGGCCGAGCCCTAGCCAAGGGGGGAAGTTTCTAAAGAAACTGTGGTGCTGCGTGGGTGGGAGCATTAAAAGATAATTTGTTTTTTTCAACTAGGTTGATAATGTGAATTGGCCACCATAAAGAGATTTGGGAGCTGACATTTCGAGCGTTAGCCCTTCTTCGGGGCTAATGCTCGAAATGTCAGCTCCCCAATCTCTTTACAGTGGCCAATTCACAATATCAACCCAGTTAATAAAACCAAATGAGCCCTAGTCAATTACATGTACATGTATCACACATTGCAATCCATCAAATCTTTTCCCTTGTACATGATTGGTCTAAAAGTGCAAGTGACTGAATTTTCCCTGGCTAAGCCTGAGAAATGTGCAAGTCATGCTGAATGTAACCCCAATTTTTAGATCCTGCATGTCAAGAAAAATATTTCAAAGATAATAAATACAATGGCCTTCAGGTGACTTTAAAAACATCTTGGCATTACCTGTTCCTCGACCCTCACAGTTTTCTTCGATCTACATACATGTACACTATCAGAAAACTGTTCGCTTCTCAGAGCAGATAAGGTCCATCCAGGCATATGTTTGTGCCAAATAGATGCTGTTGTTCATATACTGTATTTTTGGGCCAAATGGGGGGGCTATTGTATATATAGAAATCTTGAGAGTATTCTTGTTCCCAAAGGTTAAAAGCTCTATACTGTGTTTGTGAGGTTTGGTGATATTATTATGGAATACTTTTGTCTCCTTTTGGTTTAAGTAATATTGAGACATGCACATGTCACTACGGTAGGCACATTGGTTATAGATATAACTGTATTCTTTACTAAGTTTCAGAAACTACAGGCAGGTAGCGTACTTTAGAAACTACAATCTTACAGGGCATCTGACGGGATGCGGTGGTGCGGATTCGCATAATTCACCTAGTTTCGCATCCTCCGCATCTGTGGGGCATTTTTCCGCACAAAACTAGAAAATTGCTACATGTATATAAGCGGCCATGCGCACGGTGTTGGTGTACATTCGCTAATCATTGACAAATGTCCAACTTTTACTCAAATATTTTTCTTATGGACTGAATAAAAATGAAAACAATCGCAGTCATAGATGCTCTGTTATATCACCTTGTGGTGTTGCCGTTTGACTCTCCTGTCTTTTGGCGGGTTAGCGAGGAACGAGGAGAAAGGTTTACACGACTCAGTGAGATTCTCGTAGGCGGCGTTACAATTTCAATCAAAAACGATGCAGAGTTTGTTGCGTTTACAGCGTTTGCAGCGTTTACAACGTGTCTAACGTGCGTTTGGTTTCCCAGAGTAAATCGTGCAAAACGTTCTGTTTCTATCGTTTCTATCGTTCGTTTGCCTTCTATCGTTCGTTTCGTTTGGAACGTTTAGTTGCTATCGTTCGTTTGGTTCGAACGTTTAATCCGTTTTGTCTAGACGTAAATTTTTTAATCAAAACATCAAGCGAGAATTATTTTACAATATGACACCTACCACACTCCATTTAACGTTCAGAAAATTAATAAAGCTGGTTAACTATTCAGTTTGTACACAAGAAAGTGCCAAAGCTGTGCCAAAATTATACAAAAGACCCATGTCATCGGTTGACATCGCGGGGAATTTCCAGGGACCCTTCACGCCGCGAAAAATTGGCTAAAAGTAAATAAAACAATCATCTGTTTTCAAGTTTCAATAATTTCAAGTGTTTGTTGAAAAAACTTCTACTGTCTTCTGCTGAAGTCAACATAATTTGCCTCTATTAGCTACAATAAATGTCATCACAAAAAATAAGATATATCAACTGTTAAAGCATTTAAAGAAAAAAATAATATATAAATCAGAGAAAAACGCATTCTGCTTCATTCAACGTGGAATTTTGCTAGCCGTGGGAATCAAAGATTGTGATTGGCCAGCCTGCTAATTGCATATAATTAATGCGCCAAAGTCGTGCCTAAACTGTGCCAAACTGTCAAGTATGTATGCAAATTCTGGGGGTATACCTCATGGGTGAATGTTGTCATAAATGGAACAAATTAATTAACTTTTCTGTATTCCTTGTTCTAAACGATACATGTACTCGAAGTAGAAATGAAACGAACGATAGAAACGGAACGCACGATAGAAACATTGCAAACGATAGAAACAATCCAAACGATGGAAACGAAACGAACCAAACGAACGATGCAAACGTTTTCACATGCAGGACGAAACGCTAATGTTTGAAGTTGAATTTCGAACCAAAACTTTGGTTGAAGAATATGGATGTTAACGCTAGAAAATCAGTTTTATCTCTGATGATGTTGACTTTCTGTGAAAAATACTTATTGGACTTGATTCTGCAACTCATGTGCACCTTGATTTGCAAGACTTTTGTCTCAAAATTTTAACTTCAACGGAAATATCTCAAAAATTTCAAACGCGTTCACTCCTCTTTTTATCGTTAATTTCATGTATGGTGTTTTCATTTTGTTTTCAAGTAAAAGTAAGTAGATATTCAGGAATTGTTTCATTAGTAGATAAATGCACATATAATTTACTTTCCTTTTATGTTGTCAGATTGTTCTAGCCGTCCTTAAATTTTATACTCCACCGTGTTTTTTAGCGTTACATATTTTGTAACGGCTCTGTACACCAACACCGTGCGCATGGCCAAGCGAGAAAGCAACTGTTTACCATCCTCAGAAGCAAAAATAGCAAAGAGATTGATCATTTTGAAGAAGTTATTAACCCAAAACAGAGACCAAACACACCTTTATGTTCTTAAACAAATTTAAACCTCCAGGCATTCCATGCATCTTTTGGTGATGGGCCTGGGTTCTAGTTTTCAGACTTCCCGTATCCAGTGTTGTTCGTCCAATTTAATGCCTGGTTACTAAGCTTTGGAGGAAAAATTTATGGAAAAACTGCATTGAACAAGAAATACCTGTCCACAAGTGGCAGAAAAAGGTCAAAAATGACATTAAGGAGTTAAATTCTCGGTAAGGCGTTAACGTGTACTTTATACGTTTGAAAAAGCCAAGGGAACAACTTTATTAATTTTAGAAATTTCCGCATAACCTGGCATCTTTTCCGCATAATCGGCACTTTCTTCGGCATAATATTGCCGAAAATTTCCGCAAAACTTTCCATTTTTCCGCAACGTATCAGATGGCCTGAATCTTATAACCCCAAGGGATTGAAGCCTGTGTTAACTTGACATGGCCAATACTAACAAGAGAAACCAGTTGTAGCTTTTTTTGTTTGCCAGCTGGTTCTATCTGTCTCCAAGCTAAACATCATTAACAGCTTCATGCCCAAGGGATTGAACCCTGTGTTAACTTGACATGGCCAATACTAAGAAGAGAAACCAGTTGTAGCTTTTTTTTTGTTTGTCAGCTAGTTCTATCTGTCTCCAAGCTAAATATCATTAACAAATTCATGCCCAAAATAACCATTGACGTCTGTCATTTGCATAAGAAAAACAATTATTGTGGTGAAGGCATCGGCAATCTTTAGCTTGGAGGTAGAAGAACCAGCTGGCAAGCAAAAAAAGTTACACCTGGTTTCTTTGGTGGTACTAGCTGTGTCAATTTTATGTTATGATGGCTACATACCTATTGGTAGTCGAAGAAACATTTTGTTCCTAACTGGAATGAAGTTCCCTTCACTGTAGAGCCCTAATAAATTAGTCAGATAAAAATTCTGTAAGGGACTCAATGACAGAACCAATAAGCTTATAACTTAAGCTTATCATGAGCTTCAAAAGTTTATGTCGAAACTAACAACAAAGCTTTCTAAGCTCATAAGGAAATCGGTCGTACGTTCGGAGAAGAAAACCAAAGAGTTTATGACGCGTACAAAATATCTGGCAACTGGTAGTGCAGCTTTCAAAACTCCAGTCCCTACAGACAACTGTCGCTAACCTGTTGATTAAACGAACACAACATACACACTTCCCTTGACTAAATACATTGACACATTAATAAAGCTTTTACTTTACTTTACAGAACAGGAACAAAACACGTATAGACCTGCGCAAAGTTTCTGCAAACATTTAACAGCTTCCTGTACGTACGTAAGCTACATGTTGGAGTGTTGGTCTTCAAGAAACCGCGAAGATGTGAACGCCCAAGTTTGCCACATACATTGTGTATCAATGACGTGGAATTTCTACTCACCTTCCACTGTAGGTTGTCTTCAGCCGTTTCTTTTCTTCCAGTGCAATTTCGCATCCGCACAACAGGATTGTGTCCAGAAAGAAGTGTGTCAGAACGAGGAATATTGATATTGGGAGGAACACACCATCAAACAGTCACACACAACATCTGCCTCAACCTCGTCTCAGGGCTTTCTCGGCTTTTCATAACGAACGCATACATACATACATACATACATACATACATACATACATACATACATACATACATACAACGCGTAGGACTCTGGGATCGGAAATAGGGAATATCCCTCAGTGAATTGTGGTTCCGAGAATCTCAATGTTTTCCCGAGAGGAAGTCGAGGGAAACATTGAGATCCGAGAGAAGCAAAATTCACTGTTCCCCAAGGGACCAGTCGAAGTAAATAAAGTCTTTGATTGATTGATTGTCATGAACTGATTTGTTATTATGCCGGCATAATTTTGAGCCTAATACTACGTCTGGAGCATAAGGCATAAAGCTGGCATAATCCTAATATAATTGCAGCATAATGCCGTTGTTTCTGAAAATTGACCGACGTGTATGCAAATTTTGCCAACAGATCGCTCTAGAATATATATCCAGTGCGTTTTCGATGCTGCTAGTCCTTTTGGCTCATCAAATGCAGGTTCATTGGAGAAAGACATACAGTAAAGCCTTTCCATGCTTCACAATTTCCGATCTTTCACTTGTCTAACATTTTCAAAATTTATGACTAGGAATGTTTATTAATAGGTACGAGCTTAGGGGGGTGAGGTGGAAAAATGTCATTTTA
>JAHPZR010021861.1:0-15938 GCA_019787425.1 Platygyra sinensis
CGATTCCACGTGGGTTTTTTCTGTTGCTGTCGTTTTATATAGTTATATCGTGGTATATGTCTTTGTTTAAAGCGTGGAGCGAAGGCAATCTGAACAAGAAATTCGTAGTGGCTGAAAATTTTGCATAACTTGTTTCCTAAGGTAAGCGATTCTGTTTATTCCCAAAGGTAAGCGATTCTGTTTTCCCAGGAGGGTGGGGGATTTGACCCTCTTTGAAGCTCTAACGGGTGGGGCATTTGACCTTCTAAACTGCCAACATAGCGGGGAATTTGACCAAAATTTTTCAAAAAAGTCAAATGCTCGGGGGTTTGCCCGCGGGGGGGGGGGGGGGGGGGATGGGCGGTTTTGGAATTGACCGGTACATAAATTTCTTTTGAATTATCAACTTCAAAATGAGGTCAGTAAGGCTAATATTAATACAGGCAAAAGAATTTATTATTGGCCGCCATTTATGAAAGTGGTCTTGAACGTGGATTACGGAAAGTGAACTGCGAGACTGCTGCTGTGTCCGTATTTTTGGTTGCAATTTAATCCTTGAAATAGTTCGCGTGGTTCTATATGATGTATTTAAAATTGTATAGAAACAGTTGAGTGACTGATAATGAGATAGAATCCAAAGAGGCCTGCAAAACTCCATGTGCAAGGTACATAGTCATCAGGTCCCAGATAGTTTGAACTTTAACTACATTGGTGTATACTTTGTGCCTAAGTGATACTTTGTGCCCATGGAGGCCGGATTCACCTTTTCCTCATATAGCGATGTTTCTTGTTTAAAACTATTGACGTCATATTTCTTTTGATATTCAAATTTGCCAGCCAGTGAACAAGAGCATGCACTGTTTCAACAGCCAGTAAACCTCTGGGTGGCACATTAATGACAAAAGGTGACGTAACGAGAAACATCGCTTTTCAGTGGAACCCTGTTAATCTGGGCACCATACAAACATCACCTTTATTTCACCTCGGATTTACAAGAGTAGCTGTATAGCTAATTTCTCCGAGGAAAAAAACAAACAAATAAAACAAATAAAATCGTATATTATATACAGTACATCAAACTACTATTTGCATAAGTAACATTGTGCATTGATGTTCGAAAGAAATTTGGCATATCTGAACTCTTTCAAGGATGTAACTGACCTCAGGTCCTCTGTTAGTTTGTTCCACATGTTTGCAGAAGTATATCTGAAGGAGTAAAGACCATAAGTGGTTGTATTGACGTATGGCCATTGGGATAACCGTATGAAAGAGGTTCTTTGCATAAGAAAGTGGTTAAGTGAGCTTTTGTTCGGGCCAAAATAAAGTCATAGTAACGAAGTGGCTATAAAAAGGTGGTGGCTGTGAAACGGCTTTCACTGTTACAAGCTTGATCCTTATTACTGATTGAATACAAAATCTACGCCGAAGACAACGTCGATTAAAAAAATGATTTTATATTTTACCTACGAATCTCGGGATACTCTAAGTCATTAACTTTATCACTGTCAAAGCTATCGCAACTGAGCTATTTAGTTTTTAATTATTATTTTTATATTTCTTTTGGAATGTTTCTTTGTACTTAATAAATCTTATCATGAACAGCCTGCTCTTTTCTGTTGTACAAGAACTTCGCAGTTGCAAAAGGAACAAAAGAGAAGAGGTTGGGAAGACGTGGGAGGGGAAAATTTTTGGCGTTTCGATACTTTAAAATTCTAACTTAGCTCCAACGCTTAGGGAAACAAAACAAAAGAAATCGCATCGAGAATTCAGAGATGAATAAATAATATCTTTTGTTTTATTCCCTAAGCCTAGGAGCCAAGTTAGAATATTAATATATCGTAATTGAGGTATTCAATGTTGCCGAGCGTCTGCTCTAAATAATGGATGGCAGATGTGGTAAGAAAAAAAAAGTTGCATGTTGTGCCTGTTCTTCATCCGTGAGAGGCTCTAAAATTTGTCGCTCCAATAGACACTCCGCTACTTACATCCGTGAGAGGTTCCGAAAATTGTCGCTCCCACAGTTCAGAAGATCGTTTTAAAATATGCTTATGCGGAACCCGAGTATTCTCAAACTTGCATGCATTTCCAGATAATGAAAAGAACAGTACACGTTAGCTTGAACATACGAATGTTATGTTCTCGTGACTAGCGCTATTGTCCCAATGTTGTCCACTCGAACATAAAATTCGTATCTTCTCGCCAGCGTGTAATATCCTTTATATATTACATGACGCACAATAACTATAAATTAATTTACCTCACTACAAACACGCTGTCTTCAATCTTTTATTGTACAGGTGTATACTTCCTATCTTTTATTTTACAAGTGTATACCTCCATTATTTCATTATTCCAGTGTATACTTCACGAGAAAAGCTCGGTGAATTTAAGTGAAGAGGACATTTTAAGCGCATCTTCGTTTTATGTTTAAGGCTTTCATGCAGTTTGATTGTTTATTTTTTTGTGTGTTTTGTTTCTCTCTCTTTATGTTCGGTTGTTAATTTGCTGAAAGAGAGAGAATGGCAGGGCAATGGGAAGTCGCCGTCACTCAGAGAACAGAGCACTTTATTTCGATATATTCAAATTCAGCTTGATAGTGAGGTCCAGAGGACACAAACAAAAGAAATGAATAAACATGGTCATTTAATTTCCTTTGATTGTTTCCTCTTTGCCTCGCTGCCAAGTTGAAAGTTAGTATATCGAAAGTGGTCTATTTTGAGTAAACGCGGCGCGGGGAGGGGCCGAGCGGGAATACAAAGGGAAAGTAGAAATCAACGGTGGGATTTTCAGGGAGCGAGAAGCGCCGCTTGAGGAAAATTCTTTTTCTTTATTTCACCCGGGGTGAAATAGAGAAAAAGAATTCTCCTTAAGCGTCAGTGGCGGATCCAGACCTTGAGCTAAGATGGGGGGAGGGGGGAGGGAGTTGGTCTTGCTTGCCCTGACAGTTTTTCTTTCTTTTGTGATTAAGCCCTGGTCAAACGGCTCATGAAAGTCGATGATAGTTGACGATGGTCGATGATAGTTCAAGCGCGCGCTTCCGTTTGACCATCAACTATCATGCACTATCATCGACTGTCATTGACTATCATTCACTTTGAGCTTGTTCAAATTCTTCATGATAGTCGATGATAGTTTTTCGGTCAGCTGGTTGGTAATCACTGGCCCGATAGCGGTCAGAAAACATGCTGCCGCCCTCTTTCCTCGAGAAAAATTCATACTTTTACAAGTTTGTCCTACGGGACGTCATTTAGTATTCACATTTTTACGCGAAAAGATCTTGGAACTCGTTGCTCTCGTGACTTCGCTTGCGCGACTTCCGGTGAACTATCGTCAACCATCACGATCTTCTTTGGCCGTTTGACCATGTGAATGATAGTTGGTGATGGTTGATGAAAGTTAGGGGAGAATCAACTATCATCGACTACCACGCGTCGTTTGACCAGGGCTTTACGTCTTTATTTACCCAAAGTAATGGGGGCGGGCCCGGGCCGCACCCCTGGATCCGCCACTGAGCGAATAACGGAAACGGAAACATCAGAACTCTCGCTCCCTTCCAGTAACTAACGCTTAAAATATCCTCTACAAAATCTTGTGGTATTATCCGAAATAAACCCGGGAAACGGTTTTCGTTTTTTACAGAAGATTAATTGCAAAAACCCGAGATGTCCAGTGATATGTACAAAGTACAAATCTATCAACTCAGCGCGCACAATCACACAAGGAAGAGTCAGAACGTGTCGAATGATCAGGAAAATAAAATAAAAAAAAAGGAGTGGCTGAGTTGAAGGAAGTTCTCAGCATATGCTGAGAACAGAATCTGGAAGACCTGAAAAAGATAAATGAAGAAAACAGTTAATGCTGATTATTTCTATCGATCAATTGATTCATGCTAAGTCTCTGTTCTTTTAAAATTAACAGTTGTCGGAAATTGACTCATTCTTGTGATATTGTAGATTGTCATGAAAAAGTAATTACAGAGCGGTTTTCAATTTTATTGAGTTTTAAAATAGTCAAACGATAACTTTTATGGCTAACACACCAGAATGTTTCCTGGATAGTTTTGTACGTGTTAATTGTATATTAATTTGTTTCAATAACTGAGAAGTATTGCAAAAAAAACTTCATCTTAGCTATTACCTTGGTCCTCCAGAAAGCTCGAGACATCGTATGTCAGATGGATTTTCCCTCTCATAGCTTTCCTAAATACAATGAGAAAAACATATTATTACAAATAGAGTATCACGAGTTTTACGTCATTCCTCAAAAAGGGTTATTTAAAGTTGAAGTTTGTGTTGTTAACTTGCTTGCTGCGATTTTTGGCGATCAAAGGAACGAGGTTTTTAAAGAAATAGGTAAATGAAACAGAGGTATCAAAAACTGCGTTCAGCCACCTTAAGTTGTATTTGAAATGACAGAAACGTCTTTCATGTACAAGGCTGGCAGAAACGTCTCCAAATTTCAAGTTTTATTTTTCGATAAATGGTTTGAGATTTCCTCATAATCTTCAGTCCCACACTTTCGCGATCGGCTAGACGTTTCTGATTGCAAGATTGAACTAGAATTCATTACAGATGCTACACTTTAGAGTGTTTTTCGTCCACACAACTGACCGATGGATACAAGAAATGAATAATCTAAAGTTACGCTTGTGAACTTACTGAAGGAACGGTCTTCTCAAAAATACTGAGGCTTTCAACTTAAAGCTCGGCTTCAAGACAAAGCAGTTGAGAAGTTCATTGCTGAATCTTGAAAACAAAAAAAGCAATAGAAAGAAATTACCAACTCTGTGATAAATCAGTCTAACAAATCCTAAACCGGCAGCCCAGAGGAGGAAATGTCAAATCTCGTTAAGAGATTTTAACCAAACTCGAACAGTTCGCTATATATCTGTTTATATATCCCTCTGCCTAACTGAAAAATCTCTTACAACTTGAAAATCTCACTGTCGATTTCATTGTGAATCACAGAAAGCGTCCACGATCTATCTGTTACAAAACCATTGTACATCCACGCACGTCTTCCCTTGGGTAGGATTGCGAAAGTAACGTTTTGATAACTCACACAAAATCGAAATCGCAATGGTATTTGAGGCCCGGTTTAAACGTCGCATTTAACATGCGCCGAATCAAACACTAATTCTTGTCGACTCGAATGAATACTTCCGGCTAATTTGATTTGATTTGATTTTTTTGCCGAAAATAAAATTCGCTTAGCGCGAGCGACGTGTTTTAAATTCCCATTCGCGCAAACATAAATTATTTAACATAATTTGAATTCGATTCGGCACATGTAAAAAAAGGCGTTTAAATCAACTGTCGAACTTCAGTCGTATATTCGACTGACTCGCATCGAATTGAAATATGTCGCATTTAGTTGATTTAAACGTCGCATTTTACATGATTTTACATGCTTTTAACTTGGCAATTCGATTCGGCGCATGTAAAATGCGACGTTTAAACCGGGCCTGAGTTATTTGAATAACTTGAGTTATTTGAGTTGATTTAAGAAAGAGTCATCGAAATTGGGTGATATTATTTCTGCCATATTCACATATTTTCAGCTAAGCTTTTACTTGGAGAAGTGTCTTAATCATTTATCTCTTGACATTATATTTTCTTGACTTTATTCACTGAATGGTTTTCGAATTATTTCTTTAATTGCGTTACGGTGCAACCCAAGGATTGGGCCTTGATGAAACATCAAGTGTTGCTTGCAATTCAGGCGAAATTCAAACTAGCGTGCACTGATCATTTTTAGTTTTTTTACTTTTCGGTCGTTACAGACTCGGGCGAAATCCTCGCAAGCGGAAGAAGGGAAGCTTTGAAGTACTGAAACACTGCTATAAACAAATATGTCCAACTAGTTTTTTGCTATGTTATTTAAAAGCTGCTAATTTTCAACTTATGTGAAATTATTTAAAGTGGAGTTATGTGGGGCTCTTGCAAAAGAAGAAGCGGAACACAACTTGGTTAGTGATATAAAGCGTCAAATTGGAGCAGTTTACGATCAAAATACTTCAGCAAAATTGCAAGAGATATAAACGTACTGAAGTTGTGGACCAAAAGAATAAAAAATGTCGGGAATTTAGGACGCTATTTGCCCAGCGCGACATCCGCAAAAGTCCTCGCAGCATCTGTACGCGCGTATGCCGCAGGCGATGGCCCATATCATAGAGACAGTCCCAATACTAGAAACAGCTTGAGATTTGACAGGAAATATATCATAGTGATGATCCACCTAGTCTAGTAACACAACTGCTGGACTCTAGCGCGCGAACTTTGCGAGTATCGTGTAGAGAATTTGCAGATTTACTGCACTTGAAATAGTTCTTATAAATGAACGTGGTTTCGGTTATTATTAGCACTTGTTGTTCCTACTTAACTCAACGAAAAAGCCTTATTATGCACGGAGTAACTGCGTTACTTACCTCTCTTTTAACAGTCTGTAAAACTTTCGAGCAAATTTTCCGCTAGGCATGGCGGTTCGGTCCTCTGTACTTGAGTGTATCAGGACAACAAACTTGTCTGATTTCATTGATTTCTCAATGTAATCCTGAGCATCTCTGTGAAAATTTGTTACAAGTTTTTAGTTTACGCACTTACCACCGTTTTCACCCGCGGAAACGTTTTCAAAATTTCCGTCAGTCTTGCGTGTTATCTACAGATCGGACCGAAATCCACCAATCACAACCACTAGTGTGACTTTCAGACCTTCTTTACGTCATGCTAGCGGGCTGTGATTGGTGGATTTCGATCCGATCTGTCGATAACATGTATGATTGACGGAAATTTTGGAAACGTTTCCCCGTGTGTTTTGTTTTCGAAAGTCGCGTATCAACGAAAACGGTGGTAATGTCCTCGAACATAGCGTTCTCCCGTTTCGCGTTGTCCAGAAAACTAAGTAGGGTCTGGGGTCCAGGACGACTAGGTTGAGAAGACGTTGGAGAACAGTTCTTATTGTGCTGGTTCAAGAATCCTCCGTAGGAAAAACACTGGGTACATTTACCCATAATTCTTAGCACCAAAAAACGAGTAAAAAAGTTCTGCAATATCGTTAGCGCAGGGACAAATACTGTAAAAATATTGCTTTTATTGTACTTTATGGGCTGTGTAAGGCTTGTGTGGTATTGTAGTAAAATATACGCAGCCATCTTTTATACAAGGTAATAACTTACAGCAACCCTGCCAAACTCATAAGGGGCGTTCAAATATTACAAAGAAATGAACTCGAAATTTATGAAGATGTGTCTTTTCTTCAGTTATGTATTACACTGAGCTAGTAGGGCTCGTCTTTTTATACGTTAATTCCTTCCCGGCATGTGTTAGCCAAAACTTGACTAAACTTTCACTTACCGGCAAATTGAGTTAATGATCTCTTTGTGCTTTATTTTGCCCTTCCCGAAAATTCCGGCTTTCTTGACCTCTTTTTTTCTCGGGACGAAGGATAGATCGACCACGAACACATCGGCATCTTGTTTCAGTGAAACTCCTGAAATAAACAGTAAACTGAGTTGAGATAAAGGAATAAATTAACTTGATGATGAGGCGGTTTTCTGTTTTGAAGAGAACCTTGCAACCACTTTACACTAATTCCACCTTTCCTTCCAATTAACCAGTTTTGTTTTCGTCTTTAAACTTCTGGACCGAGGATTAAAAGTTAGACGGCCAAAGAGTTGATTTTTCTTGTATCAAAATATGTTTCATTGCTTATTTTTTGCGTAATTTGAGATTATTCAAAGCCAAAACTGAGAAAGAAAAACAGTATAGACAGAAAACTGCACCAAAAAGTGAGAAAATTGAAATTAAAATTGTCGCTAGCCTTGGGTGAGCTTAACCAGGCTTTGAACAACCCGGCCTTGTTGTCTTGTTTCTTACCAGCATGCCTTATAATACCCTCGTGAAGAGAATCTCGCCCACTGTAATCAATGCTGGCCTTCGAGCTCTCAGGAACACTGATATCTGCTTCTGCAAGTAATTTTTAAAAGAAAGCGATTATTCCATGTATCATTCAGAGAGAAACTTGTTTTATGTGAGCACATCTAAGGTATGCAGAATAGCAGATCTATCATGGTAGGTGTATAAACGCGGCCTCTGACTGTTGTCACCATACAATAAAAAAATGAAGTAAAAGCGTTTTCCAGCACCTCCTCTAAAATAGGTTGCTGGGTAGAAATCTGCCTATAAACTATATACGTGATAATTTCAGAAAGACTTCTTCGCTAGAACAAAGTGAAGCCCAAGATTGTCTCAAAGGACCCCGTGCGCGCGCTTGAAAATGACGTGGCACGCGCTTGACCAATGAATAGCGTGCGCAATAGAGATGCGCAGTAGTAATGGGCGCGAACGTCCTTAAGTCTCTCATTTTACTAACTGCTCTTCATCTCTTCGAAACCTCGATCGCGCGAGGCAACGAAGACCGGTCTGACCGCTCTGTAATTACAAGGTGATATCATAAATTTCGTATTCTGATCACGAAGAAGGAGTGCCGAAATGCTGTCCTGAATCCAACTCCAGTAAGAGTCTGTTTCTCTTGATAATAATCAGGTACTGACGTTATTGAATTCTTACCAGCAGGTTTGTCTGCCGCCTCCTTATTCAACTTTTCTTCTTCGTCCGTCTGCAAAAAGAGACAAGAGCACTCGCGTTCACATAAACCTACTAGACATAATTAAACGTAGACTGGTTAGCTCTTTCAACATTTCCGTATCGCTTTATTCAGGCAGTTACAAAATAAGTCATTCTCTTGGTTAAGTCTTGTAAGTCTTTCTAGCATTATAATTCGTAAGAAACTATTTTCGCTGGCACCACAAGGGAACATCGGAGGAAACTGCTGATTTTGGTGGTCTTATGCACTTCATACATACAGGCCCTAAGTCAGGGGCAGATTTTTTTTATACGGGACATCTACAGCTCAGGAATGTCAACCCGGGCGGGCGAAAATAGAGTCCAGGGGCCCGTTTCTCGAAGCTCCCGGTAATTATCGGGCCCGTTAAGCTGTTTTGTTTGCCATTAAGGATGGGAGTTTCAAAAGGTTTGAAAATGGTACAGTAAAGTTATCAGCTACAGAAACAAAATGGACTTCATTAGAGGTCAGAACACTCCCTACTTTTCTCGAGACTTTCATTTCAAAATGTGATTTCGGTTTTGTTACCGGGACTTTCGAGAAACGGGCCCCAGGATAACTTTCATGCGCATGATCAGAATGAACCAATCAAAAATTACCAGGTCCCAGCCTTTAGCACAGACGATACGCGTGTCAAACAAGTCGCGCTTGCGCGAGAAACTTTATTTTTATCACAATTGCTGCTAATTTCGCAATTTGATTGGCTAATTTGCCGTTGTCGATACCACGCTGCTTGCTTCACTGTTCGAGTCTCGCAATGCCTTTTTCAGCTCGAGCTCTGAAATAAAAACTAATATTTCCATTGACGTTGATATTGTGGTAAAAAAAAAACAAAAACGTAAAAATCGAAATGAGGTCTGTAACTCCTATCGACAACGAGTACGCGTCATTAATCTTTTCCCTAATATCATTTTCGTATTGTTTCGGCATGTTGAGCGAGTTTGCAAAAGTTTTTAAAAGGAAAAGTCTGACGAGTACAAATAGCTAATTTGCATAATGCAACGCGTGCACTTTCAAGTCCGAGTCGGTGTTTTCAATTGTCAACAAATCTTGACAAAGTTTTCTTTCGTTCCATCTTTGATATTGTCGTAAGAAACAAATCGAACGTGGTTTAGCGTGGTACTGGTGAAATTCCACTGATTTGAGGTTAATTGACATGTTTTTAACCAATCTGAATGCAAAAATTGTTATTTGCACATTATAATTCAGAAAATCGCACCACAAGCCTAATCTGGAAAGTACTTTCATATATGGTTTTTCCCCGATTTGGGGCAAAAATTGGCGGCGTTCTGAGCATGCTCATGCATGCAAGTTATCCTGGACTCTCTTTTCGCCTTCCCTGGTTCAGCCTCTTTTGGGGGCGGGAAGAAAAGAGAGGGTACACTTCAGAGTTAATTCTCTGTTCCACCATTTGAGAAGAAAAGAGAGTCCAGGACAGGCGCTTGGTTCAGGGACTGGACTAGTCCTTGCCTAGCGTATAGTAGGCAGTAATCACGTAGCCCGAATAAAACTAAAAAATAGCGAAAGTTTAAACTGAATTTCCCGGAGACAGCATGCCGCAAAGCTATCCTTACAGAATTTTACCTAAACTTTGACAATTATACTGAAAGGAATATCCCTCTCGGCCTCAGTGAAGTTTGCCGAGGATTTTCGTCATACTCGTCACAACATTCACTAGTTTTCACTTCACCTTCGCGGTCATGATGACTGCTAAAAAAGCATCGACCGCTTTTATCTACTTTCTTAAGTGTCCTTTGAAAAGTCGCTGACAAATTAAGTCAGGGTACCTGCTCGACCGGTGGAGGGAGATGCGCTTGTTGCTTCGTTAAGCGTTGAAGCACTCTACTGAACGTGATGTCAAGAATCACTTTCGCCCGGGTAGCGCAGTCAGTCTCACAGACTTCAGGTTCAGGCTCTGAGGTTGGAGTTGATGATGACTCGCTTACTTCTCTGGACGAGATAACTTCCATCACATTACTAAGGACATCTTCTAAAAACATCTGGACCTGATGACATATGGATAAAATTTAATTTTACCGTTATCATGTTAAGAATAAAATGAAACTTTTAGGACATTTTATATCATTTTGGGCTATTTAATTGGCTTGTTATTCCATACTAACGTAATTTTATTATACAGAGTCGAAAGTGAACGCGTACATCACCAGAAATATCCCGGTTCGACCGGTTTATAAAACAATGAAAACGTGTTTTCAAAAATACATGCACTCAACTGCCGAAGTTTTACGCTAACAATGAGTGACGTGTAGTTCAGTATAGCCGCGAAAGGTTAGCTTTTCGCGCTTAGCGTTAAACATGTATGTTTTAAAGGGATAACTGGTTCATGGATAGATCAGCTTTTTTCAGCCATAGCATTTCTCGCTGTTCTAGGACAATTGTATTGTTTTTTTGCGCGCGCTTGATCGCGTATTTGAGTCATGCGCGCGAGATTTAGGACTGGTGTGCGCCTCCTACGGATGGGTCACGGGAAAGTCCCGGTAACTTAACGAGCCCGAAATCATACTTTGAAATCAAAGTCTCAAGAACAGTAGGGTGTGTTCTGACCTCTAATGAAGTCCATTTTGCTTCTTTAGCTGATAACTTAACTGTATAATTTTCAAAACTTTTGAAACTCCCATCTGCAATGGAAAACAAAGCAGCTTAACGGGCCCGGCGTTAACTACCGGGAGCTTTGAGAAACGGGCCCCACGCCAGCGAAAAATATTTTAACTTCTCTGCGCGCGCAAAGGATGCGATCAATTGTAATGAGGTTACGTTGATAACTCACTTACATAATCAGTTAGTGACGTGTAACAAGTTAATAGACCATAATTAGGGTTGGTCTTTGTTACGTCCTTGTTTTTGTCTAATCTTGACTTCAAAGATTTCTGTTCAATTACATTAAAGGACAAAAGTCTATGCTTTTTTGACCTAAACCTATAAATTAACGGTGGGTTTCTTTGGAATGATTTGGAACAGGATCGGTGATCCAAGATCACTACGATGAAACTCTGACCAGACTGGGTTCATCGTTTCCTTTGATTTTCGCGATCTGTGTTGAATGGTAAATGCGAGACTTTGCGAGAAGCCGAGACTAGCGCTTTACTGTGAGCCCGAGACATTTTCACTTATTCAATGACGAGATCGAGGCTTCAAGTTCAAAGTGTTCTAAATGCGAGCTCGAGATGTTCAGTTTCTAAGACGTTCAGACATCATTTCCAAAAAAAAAAAACAGAACTCGGTACTTTGAGATATTCTTAGCCTTGAGTTAGCGTGAGACAACTACGCGAGGAAAAAAAAAACGACACTACGAAATCCGTTAAATTCGACGAGAATTTTGCGCGACCCTTGCCTTTTGAAGGACTATTCGCCACCTCTTGAATCACTGATCTTAATCCAAATCAACCCCAAAAACGCGCCCGAAAAGGGACCTTAATCGTATAAGGCGAGAGAAAATCGCAAAACAGACGTAAAACTTACTTCCATGGTAAAAACCGTTGGGATCTTCGTTGACTTCGATTTAATCCGCGGAGTTCAAAACACCGTGACTGCTCTGCGCAAAGATTGCGAACAACTGTAATGAGCTGACGTAAATAAATCACTTATATAATTAATCAGTGACGTGTAATGTTGAAATTGTTGTAATGTAAGAAATTGAAACGCGCGGAAAGCAGCGCCTCGTTTAACTGGTTGACTAACATATAACACTAACCTGATCCCGCAGGTTGGGGGTTCGGCGTGGGGCCAATCACCTCACCCTGTAAAAAAAATTGATTACAGAAGCCCCTTATGGGGCCTAACGCGCCACATTGCGCGGAGAGGCAACCTTGTTCCCAGGGCGTTTTCCCTGACTTAGAGTGGGGCGCCAAATCAGGGAAAAAGCTCTGGGAACGAGGTTTGCGAAGAGGCCCTCGTAAGTAGAGTAAGTATCATAGCGGAGCTCCGGCGGCCCGAAGGTCCGCCAAGCGGAGCCCCATACTCATATAGGAAAGAAAAGGAAACCCATGTGTTGATTTTCTCATGGTTGTCATGGCCAGCAGCATTGCTCGTGGGCGCGTACGCACGACGACGACGGAGCCGCGCAACATGGCGGCCATACTCCAAATAATAGGTTGACAGAGACATGCAGCCTTGGTTTACCGTGTAATTCTTTGATATTGACACCATAATTAATTTACATTATTGATGAATTATTCTATTTATTTATGGAATTTTAGAATTGAAACTTTGAACTTTTATTTTATTTTTAATTTAATATTTATTGTAAGGCGCAGTTGAATATCCTTATAGAAACTGCGCGGTATAAATTTAATTTATTATTATTTTTATTATTATAATTATTATATTGGACATCCATGTTATGATCAATTGACACCTGCCAAAACACGTATCACGTGACCATATCGCAGGCTCAAGTGTACAGCTCATCGAGGTCGCATGTTTTTTTTTAAGTTGACCGCTGACCAAGTGCTGGTTTTCGATTGGATCGCGGGCTCAGGTCAGGTTTACTTGTCGAAAAGGAAGCAGGTCGTCACAGGGAGCCCTCACATCCGTTTAGAATATGAGTGTTGTGTGTTTTGTGGCCGCCATACCTGCGCGCGGTAAATTGCGCGGTCTGCTAGTGCGAGGTCTGGAACCGAGATTACGGAAATCGCTCAGAGCCTGCTCGGAGATCTAATAAAGTGACAAGGGATGAAACTTAAATCACAGCGTTTCGAATTTCGCATTATTTCGAGGGGAAATTTACATCGTAATTTGCCGAAAATTGCTTTGTGAGAAGAAGAAGGGTTAGGCTAAATATATCTGATCTCATTTAGCCCAAACACCCAGAAAGTATGCGATATTTTGGCGTTGCTTTAAACTACCCGCTTTCGCGTTATGTCTCTGCCAGTTGGGGGCCACGGAAGTCAGAAATACTCCAAGTTGATTGACAGATTCGAAGCGGAAGTGATAGTGTCGCTTGTTGTGATTGGTCAGTTTTAATACCGGAAGCGTGGTGATTGTATTCCGGAAATAGAATGCTGCCACAAGGCCAGGGCCAAGGCCAAGGTCAAGGTCAAGGCCAAGGCCAGATCCGATCCATGACGCCACAGTGGCGGGAAGAGTTGAAGAACTTTTAATTTGGAAAAATTCAGGAATTTCACGACTGTTATGTTAACAAATTTCTTCCTCCTGACAACATGAGGCAGGTATTAATTGTAGGAGAAGATTTTGCTAATGTCAATCAACTGTAAAGGTAATTTTGTGATTTGAGACGGCGAGGTTTTCGTTAATTGACGACTTTTTCGGTCCTGCGATTCAGATCAGCTTAAAAATTATGTCACCGTTTGTTTGCCTCTAGCGGTTTGCCTCTAGCGGTTTCTTAATAAACGATTTATAATCAAAAGAAAACCATTGGTCCACCTTGTTGCAACGCTGTGTATGCGCGTCAAGAAATCCGCATTTTGACTTCCGGTCTCTCCTTCACATCTTACTTCCGTTCCTCCCAACTGGCAGAGACAAGCGACGAAAAAAGTGAGAAGTTTCATCCCTTGTCACTTTATTATTTTCGGTGAGTGATCGGATCCTCCGAGAAATTTGCGAGTCCCAGACTTCCGTTATCTTGGTTCCAGACCTCGCACTAGCAGACCGCGTGCATATTAAAAATTCAAAATGGCGGCCACAAAACACAAAATTTGATCTTTTATTCATATTCTAAACGGATGTGAGGGCTCCCTGTGGGTCGTTTCGCCCGATGTCCAGTTCGCCCGGAGTCGTTTCGCCCGGACTGAGAGTCGATTCGCCCAGAGTATGAAGTCGTTTCGCCCGAGGATTGAAAATAAGTCCTTTTCTACTTCATCTACTGGTTCTAAGAATAAAGAGAATCAAGTCAAGTTCAAGATTTTTTTCTGATCGATCTAATGACGAGTCTAACACATATAAACAGGTGAAAAAGGTGTGTGAATATTCCTCGTTCTAAAAAACGCGCCCATGAACATACCCATAAGTGTGGACTCCCAGTCCGGGCGAAACGACTTCATACTCCGGGCGAACAGGACATCGGGCGAAACGACCGTAATTCGTTGAAAACAGGGCAGGATTGTTCAGAAGCCTGTTAACGCTAGCCCAGGATTAAAATTTATTCGAATTATAACTTTTTCTTCTATACAAATGTTTTTTGTTGCTTTGTTTTGAAAGCCAAACAGTAAACAGAAAACCTCACCGCAAAGTTACAAAACTCAAATCAACATTCTACCTTTTCCTGGGTTAGCTCAATCATAGTTAACTATGGCTCAATCGGGCATTGAACAACCCGGCCAAGGAGCTACACTTTTAGGCTGGAGGCTGGCCTAAATCTATATATTAGAAACCATTACAAGAGAGCTCCGCCTTACGGTCAGCTTGTTAGCCTGGTAGCTGGCGGGATTTCGTGTGCGAGTGCTTTTGTTTTGGTCGCGAAGCCGTGAACGCGAGTGGCGAAGCCGTGAGAGGATTGGTGAAGAGTCGAGTTGAATTTACGGCTTCGCCGCTCGCGAATTCCTCGCGGGCTTCCAGGTTAGCCCGCTCATGCATCCCGCCAGCTACGCAGGCTATCAGCTTGTTTGTACCTGGTTTGTACGATCACCAAGTTTTTCATTTTTTTGTCAAGTTTGTTATTACAGCCAGATTTTAACGGGGTTCTACTCAACTCTTTCACCCAGTCACTGCCGTGTGCATATTGTCTTGAGCTGATTAATAGTAACGTGCTGAAGAACTGAGGTCTAAGGTTAAGTCTGCATTCGGGCCAAGTGGCTTATCCCGATTTCTGTAGCATGAAACAACTAGGAATGTTTCTACCCCACCCCCCCCCCCCCCCTGGATGGGATGCTAGTCCATCACAGGGTCACCCCCAGCATTAAACTCGCCCGTACCCATTTATACACCTGGGTGGAGAGATGTACCGTGAGAGTAAAGGATCGTAAAGTGTCTTGTCCAAGAACACAACGCAATGTCCCCGGCCAGGGCTCGAACCCGAAGCGTCCGCTCCAGAGTAGAGCGCGCTAATCATGAGGCCACCACGCCTCCAAGAAGTGAGGGGTATTACACCCAAAAAGCTTGACTTCACCCTGCTATCCACTCACGTCAGAGCTTGTAACAAACTGGGATCCAAAACGGAAGGTTTGGTCTGAACCCCCATAGATTTTGTCAAAGTCAAGCTTCTTCTAAGTTGCAACACTAAGCGGTAGCTCATTCTGAGCAGCTTGGGGCTCTAGCAGACTGCACATAGTAAAGTAAAGACAGTCTCTTGAAAGTCCTTAGTAAGAACTTTGGGATGTTGGACTGCTCTATTAGAAATGAGAAAAAAAAATCATGTTCAT
>JAHPZR010021863.1:0-5000 GCA_019787425.1 Platygyra sinensis
TTGTTCTGGAATTATTTTTTGGTTATTGGCTTACCCCTGCCCCCAAAATATAATAGTCCGCCCTCTACTAAGACTGCAAATTTCTAAAAATTGATAAGTTTCTCTCCCGTGACTGAAAATACCTCAATTATTCCCGAACTGTCTCACATTTTTTTATTCGAAGTCTCTAAAAGAAAGGAGTTTTTTTAGTGGACTTTGAGTTGTACAAAAATTCTCCTTCTCGAATTTTGTTATAGTCGACTTTTGTACATTCTAGTGGACTTCATTTCACTGTGGATAACCGTACATTTTTTGGCTGATCTTTCCAGACTGAATTAGACTATTATATTAACATGTGCTGTAGGTTAAAGCAATGCCTGCCGAAGACGTTTCTGGAACGCTTATGAACATAGCTAGTGGAGAGGAAAGCCCATTGGGTAATCTTCTTAAATCAGGTGACGTGGATAAAGCTGCTACAATGGCGTACGCTGTGTTGTCCATGGTGGATACGAGTGAGGGCCAAATGGGCAGCGATGACAAGAAATCTGTAAGTAAAATAATCTCCTGCCATCCTTTGTTGTTTAGAAAGAGCACTTATCATGTCACGAAGAAAAAATGCGGGCCATTTTAGAAACAGAGCTTGTTAAGGGGGTGTGAGGGTCGAATGTTCAGTTAGTGCTGTTTCATTTGCAAGAACAGTTTTCTTGGCGAGACAATTCTCTTTACTTTCACTAAAGAATAAATGGTGATCCTCGTGAATCGTCATGGCGTTTCACATAGATCATTTTAAAGCATCGTAAATTTTTTAAACTAAGTTCTGCACTCGCCTTCACGTGGAAAGAAATAAGCTGTGACTCACTTCTGGTGGTTTCCTTTTATTTCAATTCTGTTTCTCGTTACTTAAGAAGTTATTATTCGAATTTTTTTGGGGTTCTTCAAAATGGTAAAGCACTTCCGAAATTAGAATTTGTGGTTATTTCGTACTCGTCCAATCGTCCTTCGTTTCTAAAATGGCTCATGAGACATTTTAGCACGTTTCTATTAAGAATGCACAACAAGCATTTATGAAACATTTGTGACTGTTTTTTCTTGGAAAATAAAGGATTTGCATTGCTTTTAGATCAGAAAGCGGATAACAGATATGTTACTAAAAGTTAATGTAAAAGTCCTCTATCATTTTTAATTTGCACCACTGTTTGTAAATATAGGTTTCGCACACTTAAATTTGATCAGGATTTGGGTTCCCTGTGTACCACTTCAATCCATCAACAAAAACCGTTCATTCAGTCAATACCAACGGAACTCAAAGCACCGCTATATCATTTGGAGGGGAATAAAACATTTTTCCATAATGGCCGTATCCCACAGATGACGTACGTACCAAAATTCTGCCCCTTAATTTAAAACCGGAAAGCTTTGTCTTTCTGTCATAGATATTGTAATCCAATATCTTTTCCTTTCTTTCCTTGCCTTGCTGTATTCGAACGCCATGCTTGTTCTTTTGCGGCTCTACTCGATTGTCGTTCTGATTCATACGTTAGTGCCATGGTATTTGATGCGTTCTTGAGATGGAATGCCGTTCTTGCACACTCGAAGTCCCACTGTGATGCAATAGTATTCTGCACTTTTACTAATTACTTCATTTGGGTGATTAGGCTGCCCTCTTGCTTCTGGTTCCGAGGAGAATTGAACCATTTATGCCCGCTCTTCGTTCTATGAAAATGGCGTCTAGTTGCAACTACACGTAAAATTCGTTTTTGTTATAGAGCACACCTATTCATTTCCAACCATGGTCAACTTTTGTTCACAAAAATTCCGTGCCCTTCCTCTTAAGCCACTTTCTCTCTTTGCAACAGCTGCTTTAATAGCAGTCTAACTCATTTGTCTGCAATTTCCTGACAATTGAAGGCAGGTCACTCTAACTCTCTTATCCAGTTTCTGTTTCAGCCTTTTTAGGAGGTTTCTATAGGTGTAACTAGTGCACCCATACTTATGGCTAATTAATTTTCCTCTTTTTCTTCTTCGTCCTCCTTTCATTACTCGTTCTGTACATAACATAATTTCCTTCTCTGTTTCAACTAAGTGCTACATTCAGTCACTGAACTGTCTGCTCGAATTTCGTCTCAACAATCAGCGGCCTTGATCTGATAAATTAAAAGCAATTGATTTATTAGCAATAATCCGCTTAATCATTGTTATAAAAAACATTCTTTTTTAAAAGCTTTCAGAAAATGTTGGCAAATTTTGCAAAAGCCTCCATAAAGGAATGTCAAAAATATTTTGTGACACTAAATTTGGCGACTTCCTTTTTCCAAACTTAAGCGGCTGTTTTGTCATTTATGATCAGTTTAATCCTTCAGGTAACTCTTTTAAAAAAACGTTAAAATGTGATTTTAACTTAACCCTAATATAAACATAGATCATTACTGCAATCATGCGCACTAAAAAGCACGATCAACCACGATCTTCCACAAGATCTCACGAATCACCACTCAGCACTTGGAGGAAGCACTGTCACGATCAATCACGAGTAATTATCGATAATACTCGACCATGTTATACATCCTTTTCACACACAGATCGATGTGGTTAGAACGGTTTTGCGCTCACAGTTTAATGTCACGAAGACATCTGTCCGTACTGTAAGTATAGGGTGACACACATACTGGCACACGTTTTTAATTTGTTTACTTTTGGCTTGATCGTTTGTTGACATCTGTTGTTTGTATTTTAACTTTACTCAGTTGTGTTGGTAATAATCTCACTCATTTCAGTTACTAGATTAAAATAAATATTGTTGTTGTTGTGTGTTACGTTTGTTTGTTTTGAAACAGGTTGCATCTGTTCTATTGTTTTCAGAATTGCGTTTGTTTGTGATACAGCTTTTTCGTTTGACAAACCGTATTCTCTTCTCTCGACGACAACGACAACGACAGCTGAACGTACAACATCGTATTTTTTTTCTCGCATACTCCTTTACTGAATTCTTAGAGTTGACCGAGTTGGTCCTACTACAGGAAGCGCTCTGTGTTTGTTAATGTACTCAGTTTCATTCTCTTGTTTAATGGACCATTTTACCGTTGTCTGCTCGGTGACCTGGCCTTTGAATTGCAACGAGGCTGAAGGTGACCTTGTTTTGATACAGACCTCAGTGCTTTTGTTGTGAGAATAAAGCCGATTTAATGCTAACTAGGTGCATTTACACAACAAAAGCAGAGAGGTTTGTATCAAAGCAAAGTCACCTCTAACCTCACTGCCATTCAAAGGCCAGGTCACCGAGCAGACAACTGTAAAATAGTCTATTTCCGTCAAATTCAGTATATGTAACTTTTGTCATGTGCGTTTTGGACTGTTTGCGGTCTACCTCTCCTCGAAAACCTGCAAGCTGCTCTGAATGCAGGGCATCATTAGCAAGATTATGTGGGTCGTTGTCTTTTATGCGATAAAAAATTTTTCAAGGCCGGAAAATATCCTCTCTTGTAACCTGCGATCAGGCGTCCCTTATATTTTTTGTCGCGGCGGGAAGGTACGCCTGATACAATTACTTGACTATTTGTCTGTTGCTAGTCCAGAATCTGGACTTTTCTCTGATTGGTCAAGAAACAAAAAGGTAATTAGAACTAAGCCATGATTGGTTACCTATGTGGCAGTGTGGTTTCCGGTGAAAGAAATGACGCGAGCTGATGGCGTCTGACGAGGCGAGCGAAGAGCGCGAGTTTTTGTCAGCTTTAAATGCTTCTCTTGAGAGTTTTGTTCACAAAACTCTCAAAGATGAACAAATATAATGCTTTCATAAAATCGTATGCCATGGGAGACATGGTTTGGCCGTGCAACCGACGGAATTCGACAAGAGCGTTATATATCAGTTAATTCCAAAAGCTTTGTTTCATATGGGCAGTACAGCTAACACCACATCAAAAACCACCGTTGCTTTTTGTTGGCTTACAAAGAGGAACGGTACCTTTACCAATTGACACACTAGACGCACAAGGATAGCATTTCCCGTTCTACTCCTGAAACTTACTCATTTACTAACGAAACAGGAGGATGCGTTTTACAAAATTAACCATATTTTGCTCGGCCGTACTGTACAAAGACTGTATGTAAATTCACGCTGTTCGTGCCTTGTGTAATTCCCACCCACGAAGCGACTTCCGAAAATTCCGATCGATTGATTATCTGATGGCGTCGCCGACATTCTCGCTGACAGATATTTTAATTAGGGGGCGGCAGGCGAATAGTCAAGTAATTGTATCAGGCGTTCCTTCCCGCCACGAAAAAAAAAGGACGCCTGATCGCAGGTTACCTCTCTTGGAATACAACTTACGACCAGCCCTAGCCAATGGTATGCCTAACTTACTATAATAGGGAGTGTAAGAAAACAAGGATGGCAACGGCAACGGTAACGTCACTAAACAAAAGGTTTAATGAGCTGAACAATTCTTGGTTTTCACGTGACGTCAGAAAAAAGCCAAAATTAAAATTTTTAGTTTTTACCTTTATCAGGTAAAAGTCATTTTCAAACATATATCTGTTGGCCTGTCTTCAGCTCGGTAGACCGCTTTGTTTTGAAAATAGAACACGGTTTTTTCGCAATGCGTGACATCGGCATTGTTTCTTGGTAACATGTTACATGCACGAAAATATCGATTCGCCTCACGTGCCTAGGCGAATGTTTTCAAGTTTAACAGAGAGAATAAACGTTTTGAGAAAGCCGAAGTAAACTCCAGATGTTTCCACTGGTTTCCGGCCGCCATGTTGGACTCCCTCAGACGGGCTCCAACATGGCGTCTCCATACTAAACACTATAATTTTCAGTGATACCTTTTGCAGAATAACTCGAGTTCGGAATATCGCACATCCCCGAAGCTTTGGCACGTTGTTTATTTATTACTCTTCTACGATCTGTAAATTTATTGACTCAATTTATTGAATGGTAATTGATTTTATTTTTCACTTGCGTGATAATTAAGCTTCCTTGCGTGATAGTACAGCTGTTATCGTCCAAAATTGTTCACTTT
>JAHPZR010021863.1:10000-16940 GCA_019787425.1 Platygyra sinensis
TCTCACTCTTCTATCAATCTCAAGAGTGGAAGCAGAATGAAGATTTGCTGGAATGTCGCTTGATTCACAAAAGAAGCAGTGACTGCTGAATGAGCTGCCTGGAAGACTAGAACGCCTCGCCTTGATGGGGCTAGAAGTGCTTTCTGCTTCAAGAAGGACGCTGTTTTCCTCTTCGTTCTCTTGATCATGTTTCCGTTTCTTAGCACGCTCTAGATTTGCATTACTAAAACTATTTCTACACGTCTTGTGCCATAAGGCCTTTCTCTCTTTAAGGCTGTGTTCTATTCCCTGACCCTGATTTAGCTCTTCAACGTTTAAATGTACAGGAACAGACCCAATCTTATGAAACTCTTCCAAATTTCTAGCAAAAGATGCATAGCTCGCTCCGATGTCTTTTCGTTTCGACATTGCAGGACATTGCAGTGGCTCTCTAGTCTTGTTTTGACAAATAATGCACAAATTCCAGTCCATGGCACCTCAACAGCAGCTGTAATTGGGGAATGTTTGAAAATACCCGTGAACGTTTTGAACATGACCAGATTAACGGGTCTTATATTCAGTGGAACGAAAGATTTTGCCATCCGTTTATCTTTGTGTTTTCCATGTTTTGCATGACTCATTCTGTACGACGACTCTTATTACTTAAAAAGATACTTGAAAAGCATTCTCTTGTTTAACTTGATCTATTATTTGAACTTATTATTTTGTTAAGCTAGCAATAGTGGGAAAGGTGTCTTACCTGTAATCACTGTAAGTACCAAACCATGGTGGCTGCCATCTTGGAAACCACTAGAAGTATGAGAACTAGTCCCCAGTTCTTTTTCAGTGTTTAAATTCAATTAAGCCGTAAAGGGAAACAATAAGTAAGAAACACGAAACATCTATATTACAAATGCACTAAATCCAAAACAATAGTTCATTGTGTGTTTTGTGAAATATCATTTGGATAATATTTAGCAAGAGCAATAATAAAACGCACAGTATATTTGGAGGAAAAACCTAACCCGTGTGAATTTAAGGTCTCTGTAGGTTGGAAATGCGTAAAAAGCATGGCTTAAAATAATAGATCAATGCTGTAAATTATTGTGGTGTTAATTATAGCATCACGCCTCCGTCTTTGACATTCCACCACAGGCATCCCAAACTTCCGTCGCAAACTTTGAAATGTCACGTGATAACATCTTAATTATTTTCTAGCCTGGGTAATATGTTGCATATGTTATTAATATACCAGTTCCATGATAATTTGTGCACTCTGATGCTCATTTTAAAGCAAATTGAGTCTCAGCCTCGTTTTCATGTTGGAAATTTCAGGACATGCGCAGATCTCGAGTCCAGGGCTTAACTAAGCTTGGATCCATATCAGAAATTGTTTGTTACGTGGTTAGTAGTAATCATGCTAAGTTTCATGCTTTTATCACAAAGTGAACAATTCAGCTATTTTTTGGACGATAACAGCTGTACTATGACGTGAAAACCACGAATAGCTGTGTGCACGTGCGTTATAATTCTTGGTAGATTTCTTTGTCGTCCTCTGCAAAACAACGATGGTTGAAATGGTCAAAATCTGCATTTTCTGGGGAACCTGACCCACAACGACTATTTTTTAAATTTCCATCATTCAAAGTTATCGCTGTGTTCCAGATTAAGTTTCGTGATAGTTTTGACAGCGGTAAACAAAGAAAATGATTTTAGAGCATTGCGAGATTCGTTAGTAAAATATAAATTTAGTTCAATTAATCAACGTTTTCCTCGGCGTCTTCGTCCTAGTTTCTTTAGGGAGCTTAAGAAACCAACGTCAATTAAAAAATGAACTTAAATTTTTCCCACGAATCTTGCGATACTCTAAAGTCATTTAGCTTTTTTTATCACTGTCAACCTATCTAGAAACTAGAGATGGAACACAAAATTTAATTCGAAATTTAGAAAAAAATGAAAAAAAAAAATAGCCGTCGTGGTTCACGTTCTCGACTGAACGGAGACTTTGGTCATAACACGCTCTTGTTTTGTAGAGGACGGCAAAGAAATGTACTAAGAATTATAACGCACGCGTACACTACTGTTTTGTTCATTAAACCTTTTGTTTAGCGACGGTACCGTTTCGTCGTGATTTTCTTAAGCTCGCTTTCATCATACAGAGGCTTTTCACAGAACTGAAAATTGGTGGACTGATGCGGGGTATATCTGACGTTGAGTTAGTATACTTCCGTTAAATGGAACTGGTCCGTTTTAAAAAGCACTGACCTTATAAGCGTAAAGAACGTACTCATTTCCTCTACCAAATATTGTGCTTGCTGTTTGATGAAAGGTTTTCGAGAAGGAAAGAGACCGCAGTCGGTCAGCGTAACATCATACGCATCTACCTTGTACTTTGTTTACATTCATGAATAATGAACATCAAACTCTTATTTATATTTAATCAAAACTAATACAAGGTAACGAATGCCAGCATCTTACTAATTTAGACGATTCGAAAGGACTACAAAAGCATTATAAGTTCAACCACACCTTTAGATTAACTGATGTAAACTTCCTTGTGATTTTCCTAGACCAGACTAAATTATTTTGAATGCAAAACTTATCTTTAAAAACTGATTTCTAGAACAATCTGTTAATTTAACCTTTCCGATGCTTAAATACCGAATGAATTAATTTTGAGCTACTTAGGAGGTAAAATTAAAAGTCTGGGTTTAAAACTCTGGTTTACCAAGCATTGTTTTGTTATTCGTGAAATTGTTTTCTGTTTTTTTTTCGTTCAATACTGGTGTTCCTACTTAAATAAAAGCGAAAGGAAATCCAAAATCTATTTTTTCTGTTGCGTGAAATACAACTGAACAGGGCAATAGTTTTCATCTGGATGTTCAAACACTAGGATTTCATCCTCTGGCTGAAACTTTAGACACTAAAATTGACGAAAAGCTAACACTCTGTGAATGTAAGGGTATCGGCCGACAACGTGCCAGGACGACGCCGTTTGAAGCAACCGCAGGATCAACGACTGGAAGAGGTTGCTTTGAGCTCAGCGGTCGATGTTTGGCAAGGTCCCTAGAAAGAACAGCTTCAGGATGACTTGAAAGATGTTTGCCGAGATCTTAACTAATACAGCCTTTTTTTGTTTACAGCTGAAAGACACTATAATCAACCAGATGTCCAATGTTAAAGTGACGAGCCTTGAACAGGTCACTCAGATGGCAGCGGTAGTCGCCTTGGCAACAGAGCAGAAGGACGAAATATCTCAGAATTCACAGGTTTGAACTTCTATCATTTATAACGTTTAACACTGAAGCTTGTCTCCAACTGGAAATTAACATGTACAGCAAAAAAGCCTCGGGTAAAACAAACGTTTTCTCTACGGCTACGGAATTTATTACTTGAACATTTTTAGGTTTAGTTTATACCAACCAGTCAGAGTTGCACAAGCGCACACCCGGTCTCATTATTTCTCAAGAGCCACTTCTTATTTACTTAAGACTTTGACAGCAAAATTATGCATTGTTCGTGAATTATGTTCGCATTTGTAATAACGTGTATAAACAATGTCATTGTTTGTCTCACGATGTGGTCACTCCAGATTTGGTTTTTTCTTGTTAAACGTTTGGAACAGGCCCTTTGTACGATCCGGTCACATGGCACGGAATAAATTGTGCTGGGATGCAAATAACGCAGTGGGACTTTCAAAACAAAGGAAAGTCGGGCTGGACTGGAAAGAGTTCCTTTGTTTAGAAGTCCCACTGCGCTTGGAAGTACCACTGCGTCCCAGCATAATTTACTCCGTACCATGTGACCGGATCGTGCAAGGGGCCCATTGCTAGGTAGGTACACGTATGTACAACGCGGCATGATTACGTTATTTGAGGGTAGCTACTATGTTAACAACAGATTGTCGGCTGTGAATGTTGAGATGTTGTCTTCATATTTTTGTTTTGCTCCTAGGAAAACGCCGTGAACCTTCTAGAGAATACAGCAGACTTCGTTTCATCTCAATTAAGCTCTGGCTCTACAGATCCTGGAGTCCTACAAGACGTCGGCGCCAGTCTTCTACACGGCATCTCCAACGTTATAAGCGCCGCTTCTACTAGTGCACAGCAAGACGAGGAGGAAGAAGAGGACTCCGATGATATTGAGGACTCCGAAAAAGAAACAGAAAAGGAAAAGAAAAAAGCTGCGCAAGGCCAGGTATAATATGCATAAGAGTTCAACTGCCTCACAACCAAGATGAGGCTATCTTTTCCGCTCACGTTTTCTAACCTTCAAGAAAATGGTGTTATTTTGGCTCTATAATGATCACTTTGTTGACCATGCTTCTTCGGTCAAGATGGCTGGATATTGGCCACGTTCGTTTTTAACTCGTGAAGCGCATGCGCAACACGAGTTATCGTGAGTTGTGGGCAAATGTGTCGCTCGATGGGCTGTAAACTTTACGCAAATGAAGTACGCTCGCGGCTTACTTTTAAATTGCTGTCTAACTTTAATTAAAATAAGCTGTTTTAAAGGCCTAAATTACAAAGATATAACCTAAAGAAGACTCGGCTACCGAAAATGAGAACATCGAGAATCGTAAAATCGATGAGCAGCACAAGTTCTCACTGGATGCGGAATTCGTATGGATTTTACAGAAACGAAAGTCGTTAAAGTACGGTTTTATGGTATCGTAAATTTGCATATAGTGAGCGAAATGATATCAGCACAGAGCAGTTGTTTTTTGTATCGCTAAAAATAAAGGGAAAAAAAAGAAAAAAGAGACATTAACAATACCGGCCTACACCCGGAGTCGATCGCGGTACATTGGCATGGCAGAGATGTTCAGTACCACTAAGCTACGTCAACACCACGTGCATGTGCTGGAAAAAATTGACATCCATATTAGTATCAACTATTGTACGTTATAGTCACTTAATATTAGGGAGCTTAAGCACGCGCGTTTTTGAGACGCGGACGGCAACCGGAAGAAAACATTTCGCCTGCTAGCAAAGCATTTTCTCCCAGATTTTTATACTGCTCGTCTCTAAAGGAGAAAAGATTCTTAGCAATGTGAATGTGGTTGTGTGAGGGTAAGTTAAAATTGAAAACAACTCACTTCCGGTTAACGTCCGCGTCTCAAAAACGCGCATGCTTAAGCTCCCTATTGTAGGTAATGTCAGTAATTGCCGAATAAAATGTAGCTTGTTGAAAAAAAAAAAAAATTAGTATCAACTATAAAACGTCAAACAATATTCAGCGGGCTCTACAGCGGTTCTGAAAGCAGCTCAGAGGCAAATATAAGTTTTGGGAGATGTAAGGTCGACACAAGAGATGGAAATCATTGTCATTGATCAAGCCTTTCTCGTATGAAAGTACAATAAAGTCGAACGTATTCATTTTTGTAAAGACACGTTGATGCTGAACATCCCTTTGCCGTACAGCGAAATCTTAATCTGTTTGAGGTTTGCGGAGGGAACGGAGTTGTCAGCCTAGTCCCTCACAGCCGAAGTAGCCGTAGAAGCAGCCCGCCGTAGTGTATCTTAAAGTCCCTATTAAAACACAAAGCCGGCGTTTTCAAACTCCTCGGATTTGAACTGTGTGTTCGTTTGATTAACGCCCCTTTGTTCCCCTTGACTAGCATTCGGGAAGCAATGCGACCCTGGAGAGATCACATTTGAAGTCCGAAAGTATCAGACTTCCGGGATGTCTAAATTGTGCCTAGCTCATAAACACGTGGCTCAATCAATTACAAATCGCTTGTGTTTTTCTTTGGCACGTGAGGGCACCTGTTTGATGCTCTCGCAGGCTAGTTTTTCTTCCAACCATTTTCATTGTTTTTAAAGCCAGTGAAACTTAAGGCTGCAATAGAACTAGATACTCTTTCCTGTGGATACTATAGGCGACTTGTTCATTCTATATTCTTCGCTATTGGCATACCTACATTGGTTACGTGAGCTGGAAGTCTTTTCCGCTCTCTAAATTTTTTCTAACTTCCCTCGACAAAGGAAAATAACCCCCGTTTCCTCGTCGCCTTGTTGCAACTTGGAATTAAATATCGCCTAGACTTTGCATTTCACTGAATGTTTACATCGGAAGCTTACATCCAAAATGTCTTGAACATGGCCTTGTACAATCCTTATAAGCACAAGATGACAATGGCAACAAAACTTAAAACTAGTTTCTGTTTATCTCATTTGATGATAAAGAGAGAATGATTAATGTTTTCATTAAGACAGTATTACCCTTGATTTTTCAATATTTCCAATGTTCACTTTTCAACCACATTTGCTGCCAACTATTTCTTGGTGAACCAGAAACAAAAATGTTTAAAACATGACATTGTCCACCCTTGTCAAATGTATAAGCATGATCGTTTCAATTGTAATGCCTTCTTATCTAACTATTACTTTTTTTTCTTTGGTACGTTATGAGTGAACACTGAACCACTGCCCGTACTCTAAACATGAAAATCAGCCACAATATTTTCTAAATCAAATAATATTAAACGTATGATCCAAAAAATATTTTAATTTGTTTGCTCAACACTTCACGAGTTTGCTCACAGAACACTTTGATTGCGTGTTTATGGACCTCGACCATGTTTCGGGCCGTAAACACGTTAAAAACGAATATCAGGCCATCTTTGTATCACGCTTTGTTCAGCTCAAACGTTATCCCACTTGAAATAGGGTTTCAGAAAAGTGAGTTCGAGTGAACTGTGTTATATAATGTCTCCTGTACGGAGAAGCAGTCAGAGCTGCTAAATGCAGTAAAATAATTCACAGCATTTGACTACAAGTTAGGTGGTACAATTACACTAAATAAACAACTCTCCGTCCCCAAAAATGCAATAGAAAAAACAAGTGAGAAAAAAAGGAAAAAATGTTGGGATATGGAACTACAGTGGACGTTTCTTGACAGGGTCTGATGTTATCATCCCATGCTTTTTCCTTGCGTGGAAAAAGAAAAGATAATGATG
>JAHPZR010021864.1:0-18863 GCA_019787425.1 Platygyra sinensis
TTAAGTGGGTTTCTTTCGGATTTCTTTTTTCACGTTTTAAATTTTGCTGTCACGGCTGTCATCTTATAAAGTTGAAAATCATTCAATACGATTTTTGAACTGGCTCGCGGAAGAAAAGTTACTTGTGAACAATAAACACAATAGAGTGTTTGTCTCTGAACTATCGGTCCGGATAGTTGCCTTTTGGAAATTTGATGTTCTTAAAACTAGCACGTTTGCTCTCAAAGCTTCGCTTTTCTAGAAACACTGTATTGTTAAAGTCTCAAGATATCTCATATCCTTATCCGTTGCTTTGCATTCCGTCCCCCATGCCACAACAATTCTACTTCCAATAGCCTCAACACGCTGCTTTGCCCTCTTTGCTAGATACGCGGTAAGCTCTGCCTTGGTGTTAGTGTGGGAAAGTAGTTTCTTCAGCGGTAACCTAATAGTATGCCTCGAGTCGATAAGCGGGGTTTTCCGCCGAGATCCTTGCCTTCTTGTTCAAGTAGTAGATTTTAAAGATGATGGTGTATCATTGGCCAAAGACTAGCAGGAGTTCCTTGTTGCCATCATACTTGCTGAGGAGACGATTGTTGAAGTGTTCGGTTGGCTGCCGGCTGTTCTTTATCTAATATGGTTTATCTAAGGACAAGACTTCTGCGGCGATCTCTTCTATCACGGCGACCTTGTCTGAAGTGTCTGTATCAGAAGAAGCGCCGCTAGTGGACAGCTTCTCCAAAATGCAGGGTGCATCAGCCCACTCTTGTACGAGCAGTATGACATGGTACCGTCAGCTGCAAGCATAGACCTTGGGACCACTGAGAACTCGTAGACTTTGACTGCTTCCTTGATATCTATTTCTGGTCGGCTCTTGAAACCATCATGAGGCGAGCCAAGAGAGACCAGGGGCCCGTTTCTCAAGGCTCCCGGTAATTACCGGGCCCGTTAAGCTGCTTTGTTTTTCCATTCCAGATGAAAGTTTCAGAAGTTTTGAAAATTATACAATACATTTATCAGCTAAAGAAACAAAATGGACTTCATTTGAAGTCAGAACACACCCTTATTTTCGTGAGACTTTCATTTCGGCCTGTTAAGTTACCGGGACTTTCGAGAAACGGACCCCTGTCCTCCTTGAGCTCCAAGACCTTATCTGCTGCTTTTACCTTTACGACCGTGCCAGTCTTCCAAGTCCAAAGTTTTTCTTGTTTATTGTGGACCAAAGATTCAACTTACCGGATTTGAGTCAATATTATTATCTACAATCGTATGGAAGAGTTTTATTCGTTAGTCGCTTTGTTGAAACAAGTCATTTTTGGTTTCTCAGCCATGACCACTTTGGTGAGTAGATTGTAGATATCAGTAGTAGGTGTTGAATCCGGCATTCTTCACTAAGAAAGGATTTGTGAAGTTCTCAATCGTCGCAGTCAACTGCTGAACACCTTTCTCTTCGCGTTCTTGGATAGCAGCAGAAAGACTTTGGTGCTCTCCTGGAGTTTTCCGTGACAGACCTGCCATGCATTTAGCTTCTTCAGCTAGCCTTGGCATCTCTGGCGCAATACGCACGATCGATGTGTTCCAAGGCGTTGTCTGAATTTTGCTCAATGTGACAGTCTCGTTTCTCTGCCCATGACGTTACTTGGCCATTACGGCCCCCACTAAATGTCAGAAGTTATTAAGACCATACACCTATATTATAGCCAAGTTCGGTGATCACTGGTTTATATCTTTGGAAGTTGTAAGGGGTTTTCTATTTTAACTTCGTTTCCAGGCTGAGATCCATTCTTAACTTTCTAAAACCCCCATGAATCCCATCTTACGGGCTCATTCAATTTTTTGAAGTCTTTGGAAAAATTTGCTTGGATTATAAACAATTATTGGATGAGGTTTTTGCGATATCCAGAATAATCAAGGTCGAGGTAGGGGTTATCAGCCGAAGCCGAAGGCTGAGGCTGATAACCCTTACCGAGACCTTGATTATTCTGGATATCACAAAAACCGAATCTAATAATTGTTTTATTATACATTGAATTAAAAAACTTGGAAGTCATGTTTCTGCTTCTTCACTGATGGCAAGAAACACGAGTCGCGCGAAGTTGACATGATTACCCTTGGAAATCATGCACTGCGGTCATACATGAAATGATTACCCGTGACCTTACCGTGATTACCCGTGACCTTGACATGATTATTGTATAATCTGCAGTTATGGCGTCACGGGCGCCGATTTCGAAAATTCACTGTACGCTTTCGGCCAATCAGAAAAGAGTTAGAGAGTTCAGTGTATAATAATTATTCTAAATTGCACTCGCACTCATTTGACTCAATGGTCATGGAGTGTGCGCATTGTCATGCAACGAAAAATAAAATAAGAAATCTTGCAGTGGATAAAGTCAATAAATTGTGATATTATAGACGATAAATAAGGAAGACGTGCAGTTCTCAAAGTTTAAGGTGTGTGCGTTGTCGTAGTATGAGCTAGTATGGAGCTGCCATGTTGGAGGACCTCCTTGGTCCTCCAATAGGGAGCTTAAGCACGAGGACTTTTAAGGCGACGCCGCCGTCATTTGAGCGGCTGAGACTGGGACGAGGTCTATTGCGCATGACATACCCTGGACTGCCGACGTTGTGCTGCCGGCGACGACGCGAGTTCAGTGGATTTGGCGGCGTAGTGAAAGTCGTGAGTGATTTAAGCGGATCTTAACGTTTTTATCGTTTCTTCTCCTTCCTCTCCTGGTTGATCGATTTCAATCGATGCTCCACTTATTTTTTGGATAGCTTAAGCTTAATTGCTTTGATTGATCAGGCTGAAATGACCACTAAGCCATGCAGACGCAAGTGCAGCCAAACCCGTCGGGCCTAAATCCCTCAAATCGTAAGTTAAATTTCATTTCTGCGACAAATTAAAGGATGTTTCATACGTATAGCATTTTCTTACTCCAAATTTGGCCTTGCATTCATCGTCGTTCATTTCATCCAAGTCGAAACGATTGCTTTTGTAAGCAAAATCTGGATTCGTGAAATAACAACTCGTACAAGATTATATAATCTTCATCAGAAATAAGACTGGCATCGTAGTAAGAGAAGAATCTGACAAAACTCTTTAAAACGTGCCTAAACAGACTCAAAGGTATCAAATAGGCTAGGATCTGAGAGTGGAGTACGCCGAGTCGTGTAGCACCAGTGCTTAACAAATTAAATTTAGGGACCTGAGGCTCGAAAGGGTTTTTCGTTGCTATATTGTTTGTGAAACGATGGAAGATTACAAAGGAGGATGTTTAATGGTGTGGGCAGACTATATGTCTCCTTGCAACTCTATTGTTGGGCTATACTTTAAGGGTACTTGTAACGTCATATCAGTTACCATGGCAACGCACGAGGTCCACGAAAGCGTCCTCTAAATTTCAGTTTTTGTAAATTATCTGAGAAACTAATTTGGTGACCTACCATTTTTATTTCTTTGTTGGAAAGTTCCCTAAATTCTTTAACTTTTCAGACGGTATGGAAAAATTTTATCTAGTAGAATTAAATATATTTAAAGAAAACGCGTTTTATGGCTTACAGAAAATTCCACTAGATAATTTTCCGCGAAAATTTTATATCTGAAGTGCCATCGCGAATGGTGCGTGTATGTAAAAAATCAAGATAGGTCACCGAGCGAACTTTCGAGCTAAAAACAAATGTTTTCCGCACATTTTATTTCCGGTTCGCGCGATTTTACGCAGCATTAACTTCCGGTGTGCTGATTTTAATACTGATTCAGCTGACGCGTGCATCTTAAAACTGCTCTAGGACTGGGTCGAGGACGTCGTCCACGGCTTGCCACTGCATGTAAACAGACCCCAATCCTTGCAAACATCAACCTAAATCTATCGAAAACTTATGTCATGTCTTCTTTCCAAGCTCTTTCAGGAGCTTCAAGACCTGTTTCTTTTGAGGTTCGAGAACGATATTATCGATAACAACGAATTTTAAGTCCTACATGAGGAAATTATGCCGAGAAATCCCGATTTCTCATACGAAGAACATGACAGGTTTTCACTCGAAGAGATGAACTGGATGAATGATGCCGAATTTTCGGCCCGATATGCTCCAAAACGACCTTCACGGTATAACATTCTATCCTAAAAACATAAGCGAAAGCGTACGTGTTGATAGCAACCAGAAGAAAATGAAATCTAGAGTCATTCTTCGATTTCTGAATTCATTTAATTTCCTCCTTTCGCTGACAAGCAAATTCCTCAGGGACAAATTGACAAACCCAAATGTTATTACAAACGATTTCTACACCAAACTCGCCGTAAAATCTAGTTAATGGAAAGCTTAGAAGTTAAATAAATAAACAACTTTCATTTCAATTTTCTGCTTCAAACACTTCGTAAATACATAATAAATACTCACGTTCGCTCTGGACGGCAAACTTGGCGTTTTGGCGTCCTGAACTTCATGTGGGTGACGAGTCGAGCGTGCGCAGTAGCGCAGTAAGGGCAAATTTTACTTCCGGTCGTCGTCCTCTGGGCTCGTCGTCGTCGGTGCTTAAGGTCCCTTTTGGCTCTAGAACGACGACGTGAGTCCTGGGCCTTCTCGGACTTCACCACGGCGTCGCCTTGAAAAGTCCTCTTGCTTAAGCATCCTAATATGGCGACCGGTAAATAGTGTAAACATCTGGAACTTACTTTGGCTATCTACTCGACTGGTATGTTCTGAACATGGACAAGTGCTTTTCCTAATACTTAAACTTTTAGAATGGGTAAAAATCACGAGATAAGTGTATATTTTTCCACAAACCCGATCTTAGCTTTATGTCACGCACCGCCATAACTTCGAAATTCAAAATGCGCTGGTTTCCAAACGAAGGACGCTATTGAGCTGGAAAGTTGTAAGCAGATATAAATTTAGTACCTCTTGTGCCTGATGAGGATAAAACCTTTAGTGGCTCTTTAGTTTTGGATTTGAGAATTTGATGCCGTCACGTGCACACACTATACAAATTACGCAGAGTCAATAACTACTTTTTGAGCCAGTTACCCAGTAGACAGGATTTCAAATTTTTTTGAGGGAAGGAACAGAGGGACAGAACAACTGATTTGTTCTTTTCTTGGAGTTGTGAAGCATGCTGGAAGTTTGGAAATCGCGAAAGAGGCTTCCTGAGTGCTCTCCAAAGTTCTTGATAGTATTACCAATAAAAACTAATGAAATGAAGCGAAGTTAGCTTTGCTCACACCATGAATATGCATCGCTGGATTATGATGCACACTGACAGGGCGGCCTTGCTAGTTATGTCCAATTGTGGCGTTTGATATTTTGTTTTTGTATTACAGCCTCGTGGAATCAGTTTGATGGAGTGGCATACGTGTACGGCGACAAAAACGTACTTTGGAGAATGTGGGATTATTTCTCCAGGGACAAGACGGTTGAGTATCGCACAAAGGCGCTAAAATGTTTCCTACCAAAGTGGAGTGGTTTTGTTGTAAACGAGACAACTGAAAACATGGATGCTACAGAGGCCATTGTGAAACTTGACAATGTTGTGAGTTGCCTCTCAAATGTTTGGATAGAAGAATGTGGCAGACGTCGGAAAATGCAACCCATTAATTTTGATGCCCGAAAGGTAATTTGCCGGAAATACATTGATATTTCTAACCAGTAGGTAGGTAGGTGAAGTCTGCATATGAGCCATGTGGACCCATCAGGCCGGAGCTTATCCTGGTTTCTTTAGCATGACGCGACTGGGAGTATTTCTACTCCCCTCTTGATGAGATGCTAGTCCTTCGCAGGGTGAGCCCCAGCTTAAAGTTCGCTGCTACCCATTTATACACCTGAGTGGAGAGAGGCACTGAGAGTAAAGTGTCTTGCCCAAAAAACACAACACAGTGTCCCCGTCCAGGGTTCGATTCCGGACCGCTTTATCTAGAGACGAGCGTACTAACCATGAGGCCACCGCACCTCCCACCTCTCTGACCAGTGTGAGAACTAATGTTCTTGTGTTTAGATTTTTAGAGTGCTTTTCTTTGTCATTGTATTTTATTGAATTAGCGCTTTTGGCGTAATTGTTTCGGTAGCATCTTTTGATATCGTTGGAGTTTTAGGGGCGCGTGTTTACTTGGTACGTGACTAAAATTTAACCTTGAACGATGTTATCTGTTCTCGCCATATCTGTAAGCACCACTGACCCTAAAGCCGGTGAGTAGTTTAATACTTGAATTGTTTTCCAGGCATTAACTGACCTTTTGAGGCCGAAGATGGAAAAGAACATTGCCCTCTTGACAGAATGTAAGGTGGGATCAACTACCCAAGTGTCTGCTGTAGTTTCCTCGCTTGCCATCATAGTGCTGGTCGTAAAGTACGCAATAGAATTAAAAAGAGAGGAGGTAAAGTTATTGCTAAGCTGCTTATCACTTGAAGCTGATCCAAATGAGAAGAGGTGTTCTGCTTATGACGCTGTGCTGGCCGAATTTAGCCCTGGGTTAAGAAAGTAAGTAACGCGTGCGATTGCAGTAAGATGATTTATGGTGAGGAAAATTTATGACTATAGGTATTTCTATTTTGCGACCACTTTCGACCGAGGTATTTGATCCACTCATAAATGGGTATTGCTCTTGAACGAGGGTCAGAGCCGTAACAGCTTTTAGGGGTTCTGTGTACTTGTGCAAAAATGTTTCTGCGATTTTTTCGACATCAATCATACATATTTTTATATTTTTGTTTATACAATAACAAAATCAATGCGCGCGCTCTGATTGGTCAATCAGCTATGGTTTATTGTGCCGGTAAACCCATGGAAAAATCGCGCGCCTTCTGAATTATTATATAAAAGCAATAGACCACAAGTTTCTATGGTTTATAGGCTGATAAACCACTTGGGATGTTGGCAGAACACTCGAAGAATTCGTAAATCACTCGCCTGCGGCTCGTGATTTACAAATTCTTCTCGTGTTCTACCAACATCCCGCGTGGTTTATCAGCCTATAAACCATAGAAACTTGTGGTCTATTGCTTAATTATTCTACTTGCCATTCAATGCAGCATAGTTTAGGCCATTGATATTTATTTTTTGATATCAGATCTGGTTCACGCAAAGTTCATGTGTTACCGATTGTAAATTTTTTGATTTATCGTTTCCATAGAAATATCTGTTGCCTTAAAACACATTATACCGGTTTTTTAATTTTTTATATATCGTTCCGTGTAAGGGAAGTCTGTGAAAAAGCTGACTGAAAATGCTTGGCATGGTCCAGAAGAAACTGTGTCGAGACACATAAAAACAAAGATCAACTGCCTTCTGCTCACACTTCGAAAAAAAAAATACAAGCGAAAGTATCTGACACGTTTGTCTGAACGTTGTTTGGCACTCAGATTTACATTGACTTTCCTACCACAGTCAATGCACACAATTTCTTTTCCTTTGCTCGTGTTCTCTCTAGAAGTGTGATTGATTTCGCAAAAAGAAGTAAGCTGCCTCGTGTTTGTGACGCCCTTCGCATTTGTAGAATGCAATTTTAACGGAGCTGATCTTCTATTCTCAAGGATGAAATTACATTGAGAAGTTAAGAATAGTTTTATTGTAAGTTTGGTTCTAACGTTTAAGCAATGTTATGTTTCATCAGCTTCGCCGCAAGTGCAATTGAAGGCCTTTGTAATCAGTTGATGAAGGAGGCTTGGACTTCCAATCCTGAATGGCTTTTGGCTATACCAATTTTACATTTCTTACGAGAGGACTCGAAACCCTTTGAAGAGCCGAAGTTCGGAGGATCACCTGAAAGCCTGGCTTGGTGGGGAGCCCAGAAGCTCAGTATAAGGGACTTTCAACGATCTTACAGCACACAGTAAGAAATGCATATGCTGCAAAAGAGAGTTCTTGTCCAGAGTGTATGCGAGGATCGATATGCCCTGCCTGTTTATGAATTGCTGCGGCGGTAAACATACGTCTGGTCCGTCTCTTTTGCTAGGTCCTTTTTCCCCTACAAAAAGCGTAAATTGATAAACAGATAACTCTGTTATGCTTCTTGTGTCAAGGGAACTGTTACATCAGGTGCAGTTCGCCATATAGCAAGGGTTGAAGGAACACAATTTATTTTTTCTTGTCTTTACTAACACTCGCTAGTCATGTCGAAATGTGTTTCAGGGGAAGCCCTTGTACGCGGACACCCTCGGGACGCGAAGAAGCTGTCCGTAACTGGAGCTGGCCGTTTACGAGTATAGTTCTCATAAGCGGCCGCTAGAGTTTTAAGGGAAACTTGGCCGCCTACGGGAGATTGCCCAGCTTACAATGAACATCGGCAATGCAACAATACAACCAAATTTTTTACTACTTTTGTTTTATTGCCTTGTGCAATGCCGCGATAATAGTGCTAACTGCATGTACACACTACTGTGTACTTTAGTACAGAGGAGACCCTAGTGAGTGAATAACGAATCACAATTGCAGTCAGCAGTAACATTGTCATTAACAGTCTTACCGAAAGATGAAGCAATGATACAGTGATAGAATTCTTGATAGTTCAAAAGAATTAAATCATGTCTAGCCTCTGTCTTTCGAGTTGTGGATGCAAAGGACACTTTGAAAAGCACACGAAAAGCACAAGAATTTGCTTCTTAAGTCCTCTTTGAACTCCCAAATGTGTCCATAACTTGTTGGACACACTGCAATAAACATGAATCAATTGCGCTATAACATAGCGGTATACTTATTGCTACGGGATAAATCTGGGATCTTCGTCCTGGCATACTTGGTGGCAATATTCAAGAAATTTACTAGAAAGTTTTCGAAAAATTGAGAGTGAAGTTTCAAGGCGTAAAAATACAACAGAAACAATTATTATATTGTAAAATGTTATGAAAATTATGTGCAAATGACCTGACTAATCGGTATTTTTTTTCCTGAATGAATCTTACTACATCTATTACGTTGAATGAAACTCCCACAGAAATCACTCCTTTTAAGTTTCAGAAACATTTGCTTAAATATTAACTGGTTGAGGCTGTTGTTTCCCTTTTTATCAAAACTTGACCCTACAATTATGAACTTGGATGGGAAGTAAAAAAACACTCGAGGAATCCCAGAGTTGTTAATAGAGAGGTTAAGCATGACGTTTACGTCAAACGGCAAACGGCAAAAATTAGTGAAACTTCTGCCGTCTGTCTTCAGTTCTCTGTACAGTAGAATCAAAATGTTTGTATTTGCAGTAAATAGTAAGAGACACTTTTCTATTTTTGTACGATTTATTTAAGGATTACAAAAAAAGGATAGAAAATCAGGGGTGACCTTTGCCGTAAACGTCATGCTTAATGCTTAAAATAATGTTATTTATTTCGTAAAGTTGGCTATGGCGTCATTACGTTGCTATGGTTACCTACATCTCGGTAAAGCGTACCTTAAATGAAACGTGCTACTCTAGTACACCGAGGTTTGCTTTTCTGTTTTGTTTGTTATGGTGATGGTCTAATCATTCGAAGTTGAACAGCACCGTTACTTAACAATCCCTTCGAGCCACCTTAACTCAGACCATCTAAGTCAATGATGATAAAGTAACGTTTGTGTTCCTTTTTTTATGTTCTAGGGATTTTTCGGATGTGTGGCCTTTTCTGGTGTCAGCCTTTGAAGTTGACCGCTTGTTGAAAAGAACCTTTCTACATGCAATTCCTGTTTGGCGGCTACACGAATTCGTTTCGACACGAATGTTCCTCATCTCAGATCTCTGCGTTGCTTTGATCGAATTCTCGCCTCGTGGTTTTTGGAACTCGAAAGAGGTTACTACCAATGATCATTGTAACGACGATATATTTTCATACTATTTGATCACTATGCTTTGATTAACCCATTGACTCCTGTACCGCTCGTTACGAGCGTTAAACTTTGTTTTATTTTTGACGTCATCACCTTTGACCAAGATTGGCAGCATCTGTATTCAAGTTCTGCAGGAGGAAAGGATCTTTCCAGTGATATCTAGATCAGAGTGATCGGCTCAGTGGAGCCTGAAATATCCACGTAAATGCTCAGAAATTTGAGTGAAAAACAGCAAAGCAAAATTAGCTGCAACCACATGTGGCTACTTCATGATAAAATTTGCCCGCCTCGATGATGCTTTCTCAGAATTTTTTTGAAGCGGAAGCAAGGCCAGTAGAAGGTCAATCACTTCAGCAAAAAGATAAGGCTGAAAATCTCCAAAATGTCCAAAAAATGCGTTTTGGGTGAAAAGCTCTAGGAGTCAATGGGTTAAAAGAAATCCTACTATTTCATGCACAGTGATCTTGTTGTACTCGCTCTTAGAATTGTACCTTCTATTTAGTGTCGCCCTTTTCCATTGTTTTCTGCTCAGAAAAGCAGTGTCGAACATTGTCTTCAAGCCATGATCAACGTTTTGGACAAAGAGAGTGAAACAAGCAGGTGAGTTAGTAGAAATTAATTCTTTGTTAGAATGAGCGACTTTAGAGAAACAATAATTATGACGATTAAGGTACCCGCCCTGGCAAATTTAGTATATTTTTGACATACAAAAAATAGGGATATTTTCACTCTAATCTCACCAAACCTTCCACAAGTAGCCATCACTATTTGGTGAATAAGTTGCAGACCTTTTCTTGACATTATAACACCTCAACATGTTAATAATTAAGTTTATTATTAACAGCATATCTCTTACATTTTCACGTTTTACTAGCAGCCATTTAGAAAAAGGGCAAAGATTGCACTGTGTTTTCATTCTTCATCAAACAACGCAAAAATCTGTGTTTGGGGGATCCGATATCTAAAATTGCCAAAAAGATATAAACAATTTTACTTTTTTCATACGTTACGTTTCTGTGGCCACCATAACCACAGTTCTCAGCCTTGCTCATTCCCCAAACACACGATTGTGGACTGACAAAAGTACGAACTACATGCCAAGTTTTATTTGGAAATGTCCACCGCATTTAAAAATGCGGTAAATATTTGGCAAAAAATCCTCCAAAATCCATGTTATTGAAGAGTTTTTATTTACTCGAGTTCAATGCCGCCATTTTGGATGAATTTCCGTTAGCCAATAGCCAAAAGCTTTGCAGACTGTAAAAACACTGTTTGTTTATGCGTTGCTAGGTGCGGTGCTCACCCCAGACTTCCGGTTGCTCGATTGTGACTTTTGAGAACTGGGAATAAGTTTCAAATCAAATATGGCGTACACGAAGCAAAGAGAGCTCGAACAGTCAAAACAACATCGCAAGGCAGCTACCAAAATCAAAATATTGTCGAAAAAAAGGGAAAAATGTATGCACAGCCTACTTTAACAACCGTTCCAGTTCCTTACTCGGAAATACCATTCACTTCTGGTAAAAGTATAAATTTTAGCTTTATCGTTCTCGGCTCCCTATGCGAATTTTGTCCCAAAATCGATATTTTTGTAAAATAGGAGTACTAAGGAACATGATTAGGAAAAAAGATTGGAAAATAAAATTTCAAAATTTTGCCTGGGCGGGTTCCTTAACTGTAACAATTACCATTCCTTCATCTCTCTTGTCCTATAATTAGACAAAACTAGACTGGAGGCTAACTCGAATCCCTTATGGTTCATTCAGCGTCCATTCTCGTTAAGACAAGATTACATCAGTTGCCTTATCTGAAATGTACGACACAGGTGTCATAATATTTGTATTTGTAACGAGAAAAGTTGTTGCTGTTGTTCCAGGGGCGGATCTAGGGGGAGGGTGCAGGGGGTGCGCACCCCCCCCGAGTTGAAGCCTTCTTCGTATTCGCTTTTAAAATTTGTTTACCTCACCGGTTAGTGACGTCATTCCTTAGAGGTGCACCCCTTCCTAAGAAAACTCCTGGATCCGACCCTGTGTTCAATTACATAATAGTTTAACAACTTTGGACGCTTACATAAGTACACAATAAAGTTGAAAACCATTTGGCAGTTAATGGGACTAAGGTTTTTGGGTGCTCCCTAGCAAATCTAAGGGTGGCAGTAACACACCCTGTAAATAGGTACATGTGATTGATGAGCCAACAAGTGTGGCGCGTGCCACACCTGGAAACAAGGGATGAGCCAATGAGTGTGGCCCATGCCACACCCGGATAGATATAAGCCTGAGGTGGGGCAGGGTCCCACCCGGCCTGCTACGTGCGAAGCTAAGTGACAGGTGTGCACCCAACCCTGTAGTCCAGCTGTTTATTGACAATGGGCGGGGGAGGCGGGGAAAATTACAGACAAATCGCAAACTAGCTACTTGCACTAGTGAAGAACACGTCAACGCAAGGCGTTGTTTGGTATGAGAACAGGCAAGCTGCAAGGGGGAGGGTAGACCAGACACGAGAGAGCGGCGGAAATTGAGACTACAATTATCAATGATAACTTGATATCGTTTATCTTGTATCCATTACACATAATAACATAGTTTTGTTTAGGCTGCCTGCATCCCGACACGCAAACCGGGATTGAGCATGTAAGGCGAAGAAATGAATAGAGCACAGTTATTCTAGTTAAACGCAATTGATATTGTAGTTCAAGGACAAAGTAATGCTTATCTCACGCACATCAAAGTGCGATGTCTGCTTACGTAAATGTTTTTTTGTAACTTGACCACGAGCGTTGACAGTTGATAAACCTAGTAAAACACGAGTTGCAGTATAGCGTGACTTTAGGAATGATACATAAATGTGATCTCCGTGAAACGCTACAAGTTGTTAACTCTATTTTACAAGTAAAATTACCATTTAAGGTAACATTTTTCATGCAATTTCCATGACTTCAGATTAAAATAGGATTAAAACATTTGTCGCTCGCAACCTCGTAACGACATTAGTGTCTCAATAACTCGGAGACTTCGAACGCTAGTACACTCAATATTCATTATTCCGCTTCAGAAACACTTTGTCGTTTTGTCTTAAAGCTCCTTACTTCATCACTGTGTAATATCGTAGAGTCAATTATTATTCATTCAAAATGTTTCCCCGTTTCTGATTGGTTAAAACCACACGCATAATTCACCATAACCAGCTGCTGTTCACCAAATTTGGAGAGAATCTTTGTCATATTGAATCAATGACGTCAAAGGTGCAGCCCGCTGAAAATTATTGAACCGATGACGTCAAAATGACGTCAAAAGTGCAGCCCGCTGCAGATTATTGAACCGTTGACCGAGAAAACCTGGGGACGAGATTGTGTCATTTTTGGTGAGCAGAAAAACAAAGAGTGAAATGGCGAAACTCCTTCAAGAATGGGGAAATATTTTGAATGAATAATAAAGCAATTATTGAATTCAGCTTTCGTAGGATATGAAGAATTCTGCAGATCTAGGAGGGTGTTATCCACCTCGGCCTTCGGCCTCTGTGGATAACACCCTCCTTGATCTGCAGAATTCTTCATATCCTACTCAACCTCATTCAATAATTGCTAAATATACAAAGAATTATGGTCTATCTCTGATAGTTCCAAAACAGAGGTTTCAGCAAGTTTGAAGTTGGCCGAGATTTGCCTGGAAAAGCTTTCCTTTCGAGATATTGATGTAATCTGCCTGGCAATCAAGCTGCTATTCTCAAGCATTCAACAGTGGCAAAGTGATCCATTAGGCGATGACGACAATGACAAGATAAACAAGGCTGATATTGAAAGACTGAAGAAGGGCTACGAACGTCAAATTTCGGAAAAGCTCGTCAGCAAGCTCAGACGGGAATTTAATTACGACATGCCAGACAATTACCAGAGTGATGCCCTTAAAAGGGAACTGCAGGTATGGATTACATGTATAATTTTGCAGTGATACCTTAATCCTAATAAATGGAGTGATTTGACAGTAAGTCTGTGGGTGTCTCGAAAACACAGACCTCGAAAACGCAGACCACAGACCGCAGACCTCGAAAACGCAGACCTCGAAAACACAGACCTCGAAAACACAGACCTCGAAAACGCAGACCTCGAAACAGCAGACCTCGAAAATGTTGTCTATTTCTCGAAAACACAGACCTCGAAAACGCAGACCTCGAAAAACGCAGACCTCGAAATCGCAGACCTCGAAAACGCAGACCTCGAAAACGCAGACCTCGAAAACGCAGACCTCGAAAACGCAGACCTCGAAACGCAGACCTCGAAAACGCAGACCTCGAAAATGTTGTCTATTTACTAGCTGAGAAGCTTCGTCTTTTTATACTTGATAGGAAAAATAAAATTTAAAAGAGCTCAAACCTATCATTGGGACCGGTTCAATAAATTGAGCTTACCCGAAATTTCCAAGATGGCGGACGCATTGCGATTTCCGACTCTCTTCTCCTTTGATGTCTTTGATTGTTAGTGAAGCTTTCGTTTCCAGAAAATCGAGCACAAAATAAGTTGGAATTTCATCAAGTAAGGTATTCGTACCCATTAGAAAATTATGCAATGAAAGTACGAAGAAATGCTGCCAAATGAACACGCTTGCGGTAGACAAATCACACGATATAATAACATCGACCGGAAGTCACACAAGTGATCAGTATGAAGTCTTGCTACGAAAAAATCGCAATTAAATTAGTCAATAACCGACCCTTTACAATCACTTAACGAAAACTATTACCACCCTGAGTAGAATCAAGAGAAATAATGATTGATATATTTTTTTTAGCATCGGGAATATACTGTAGGCTACTTTTCAAAGGTCGTTGACTTGTCGTTTGTTGATACTTTTTTTTCTTAAAATTTGTGCTTGTTAGACTTTTTAAGAAAATGTTGATTAATTAAGATTTAGATACTTAAGAATCAGTGGTCTTTTTGACATCTTCATGTATTAAGAACAAAGTTATCTAACATTTCGGTGAGAGACGGGAATAACAATGCAGAAATCACTTCCGGTTGATGTTTACGTATCGCTTGTTCCTTTGTGGTCCTTTGGTTAAGTTTCCAAAACCCGTAAACCCAAATTGTTTAAGTCGTTGCTTTTGTTATTTAGTCTCTATTGTTCAACTATCCAGCAAGAAATATCATTGTTAAGATCACAGTTGGCAGCATTTACCAATAAATATATGTTCGTCAACTGAAAAGAAATGTGCTCAGGCAGAATTCTGGTTGCGGTTAATGGACCTTCTCGAGGTTGTGTGTTCTTGTAGAGAAAAGACAAGGGCCTTCCAAAGAACCCTCCTGTAAAAACTACAGGAAATAAAATTCCTTTCACTATTAAATTAACTAATTTAGTGGTTTCCTCGCCGCGAAACTTCATCCTGATCACTTGCGTGACTTCGGGTCAACGTATAACGTATCATGTGGTTGACGTGGTTGTCTGATCCCTGGCCGCGCGAGCGTGTTCATTTGTAAGTATCTCTTTGTTACTTTCATTGCTTAATGATCTAATATAACGGGTGCGAATTAGAACTTTCGGGTAAGCTCAATTTATCAGTAAACTTGAACCGCCCCGATGATAGTTTTGAGCTGTTTTAAATTCTACTTTCTCCAATTCTTTTATGAAAGAACGAAGCTTCTCAATCAGTAAACAAACAACATTTTCAAGGTCTGCGTTTTCTAGGTCTGCTGTTTCGAGGTCTGCGTTTTCGAGGTCTGTGTTTTCGAGGTCTGTGTTTTCGAGGTCTGCGTTTTCGAGGTCTGTGTTTTCGAGGTCTGCGTTTTCGAGGTCTGTGTTTTCGAGGTCTGCGTTTTCGAGGTCTGCGGTCTGTGGTCTGCGTTTTCGAGGTCTGCGTTTTCGAGACACCCGTAAGTCTGTTTGTTCAGTGAGCCTGTTTTGTCAGCAAGACTGTTTGTTCAAAACAAGATTAAGCTTGTCCTGAATTATTTTAAAGTGCTACTGAAACGAAATTTTCGCATGTGACATTTTTGCTTAATGATAAAGTTTGAACCTTACTTGGAAACACTGCAAACTTTTTTTTCGCATACGGTGAGTGAAAACTGCTTTTTCAGCCGTTCGAAGTTGACCAGGTGAGCCTAAAATTGGCGGCCATCTTGGCGCGGCCAAAACACCGTAGTGACGTCACTGGTTGTGTTACTCTGATGCCTCACTGAAAATATAGAGTGATTATGGGAGAAGGGATTAGTGTTCAAAGCCCCCGAAAAACATCTTTAGGACATCTCAGAGCTATGAAGCAGTTAAGAACAGTAGCTGTAAACCTGAAGAGGCGGAGAGTTCATCCTCAAGCCTTTCAGTCTATTCAATTGGATATTTCCAGGATATTTATGTAAGCAAGCAAACGAGTCCGAGTTGTTAAATCGCAAAACGATCAGGACACTTAATCAAATGGCGATCACTCATTTAACAATAGCTACACTCATAAAGTAAAATAGACATGAAAACAAGAAAAAGCGGCTTCTGAAAATATTATCTGGAGTATTGCTTTACGAATCGCAGCAACAACGCTTCTATTCTTCGAGTCGCTTCGCGCGGAGGAAACCCGACGCTCGCCGCGGACAAGATTGTGCTACATACACAGTGACTGGTTGGACACGAGAAAGCGGTGGAAATCGAGCCTACTACATCCTACAAGTTATCACAGCAGCAACAATTTAAGAAAGGCTCGTCTTTTATATAGACGTAACGAATTTAAAACTTTAAAGACAAACTAAGCTGCCATGACCCCGTGTTTTCAGGGAACTAAAGAAAGCGTGACCGTGTCGGCAGCAAAAGATCATATATGCAAATTAGTTCACATTCTGAAAATAAACCTTCGAAATGTAAACTAGCGATGTTTTAACGAATTGCTTTGAACTTGGATACTAATAAATGAAGATCTTAGACATAATACACGGTAAGGAACTCAAATTAATCCATCGGCCGTGAAATGTTGCATTTGGGGCTGATACGTGTAAGAAAAGCAAAATATCGACCGCTTTGTTTACACTGATGCGTATGCCGCGATATTAAAAGCAAACTGGCCTTGCTGTAGACCGCAATTCTAGTTCCAACGATGCTCACAACAACTCTCACTTAATAGTATCATAAAAATATGCCCTCTGTGTGCAATCTAGTACTCGTTGCAAAGCTTGTGGACCGTTAATAATTTCATGATTGTGCGGATGGCTAATGTGCTTACCGCTTTTAATTAATGCAGTAAAGTTGCGGAAGATACATATTCAAACCTAGGTTAAATAGACCTTAGATAACAGTGAGAATCCAAGTTTCTGATCCAAGCTGAAAACAAAAGGACGATATATCGTGTACAGGCTTCAGGTCTTGATATAAAAGTAGCCACATTCGTCTTCGAAGTCTCCAATCGTGTACTCAAGATGTTCGAAAGGTATATACTGAGCTGTTCTAATCTGTAGCATTCATTTCGTTAATCTGCACTCTGGCGCCCCCTAACGTCTACGATGTGTATTTTCTGTCAAGGCTGGACAGAAATTACAAGGAAGAAACCTACTAGGTATCGATAATATGAAGAATAAACTTGAATAACTCAAGTGAAAACAAGAGGTAATCTCTGGCGCTTCATACGTGAACACAACCAGTGACGTCACAAGGTCCTTAAACTCGGTTCCAGAGCCCGGACACAGTTTTGCCCGAAAAAGTCGACTTCGGAGGCTAAAAACAGCACTTCCCGTTGGGATTTGACAAAAATAAAATTCACCATGATTTTAACTAGGTCGAAAACTATAGATTGAGCAAATAAAAGAGGATACGAAAATTTCGTTTCAGTAGCACTTTAACAATATCAAATTCAGTTTTCACTCATTTCATATTCATTGTCTGCGTGAAGAGAGGAGTATTGAATTTCATTTCTTGGCTCCTATCTTTCGCTCCTAGTTGACTTTCAGTGATTCCGCTGACCCGTGTATAAGGCTTCCGCAGTCTTTTGCGCACCAAAAGTGTTAAGCTGGAGGAAATAAGATTTATAATGGTAATTGAACTGAGTGGAGTGCAATTTGGTCTGAAATCATACGCGTGATTTCAAAATCGAACGAGCACGCAGCGCGAGTTCGATTTGAAATCACGCGTATGATTTCAGACAGGGGGGGTCGGAAGCCCTTCCCATAATGCATTGCGAATGAACTATATTATCAACCGTCGATTGTCACGTGACCTGTTAGTTGTCAGTGGCGTTTATGGCGTCAAGTCCACTGTCTCTTGAAAGGTTGTTGTTGAAATAATGCGCTTTAGGTCGTGTCTTGCGCTGTAAAGTACAGGGGATCTTTTTCCAAATCCGTAAGTTGATTACTAATACATTACCTGTCGAAGTGATAGAGTTTTCTTTGTTGTTGTGAGACGGCAGGCTTTTCATTGACTCGCAGTGAATCGGACTTGTGTTGTTTCGCCTTCATTCCGGCTAGAATTTTGTCGCGAAATTCCAGTCGCCAACTTTCCTTTTCGTCGGTTCGCCAAATATTTAATTTCTCAGTTTGTTTACATCTCATAAAATAGAGTAGGGTCTTCGAAATCGTCAAGTGGTAAAAACAGGCTAAAAACGAATTGGTGATCTTAGTCTAACTCAGGAGTGCAATTAAGTTAGTTTATAATCTTGTGAGCATTTCGTATTTGGTTACGTTTAAGCTTATGTTAATTTTGGTCTAAATGATCTCATTAAAATATTTTTAACGCAACATATGTCAGAGATTGGTTTCTTGTTTAAATGTTATACAACAGTTTAAGCCTGATTTCGTATGCGTAACTTATCAGGTACCATGCCGACACAGCTATAGTACTGCATAATAACTGACCTTTACCATAAATTACACAGAATGCAACGTAAATACTATTTAGCATCACATCAATTACAGGCTTTAAACATAAGTAATTTTTATTTGAAGGTTACAGAAATTATTTATTTCTCTGTCTTCTAATTGCATCTCTGCGATATTTTGCCAACCAAGAAGCTTCTGTCGCACTAGCCTGTCTGGCTGGTGGAAGTCGAGAGCAAGTGATTTTTTAATGACTGAGCATCTTCGGGAGATCAGAAAATGAGCTTTTATTTAGGCTTATAGCCTTGAAGTTAATTT
>JAHPZR010021866.1:10000-12500 GCA_019787425.1 Platygyra sinensis
AGAAAGTTCCTTTACGAGCCCGATCAAGACTTATTGGAACTGACCACGAAAAAGTATCAGCTTGTCTTTGTCTTGGCTTTCATCAGTTCTAGATTTTAAAGAGGAACAAAAGCGGTGTTAGGAAAACTGCAATTGGTGTGGACAGTGGGCCGTCAATTTTCGTTCTCTAATGCCATGGAATGTCTTCAAACTCGTGTTAGATTGGAACTGGTAGAATGTGATGAGTGGGAATTGATCTCGAGAAGGTTGCAACAATGGCGGTCAGAGCGGTAGCTCATTACGCACGCTCAATCTGTTCCGCGCCAAAGAGCGGAAAAACGGCCTGGCAAATTTGCCAACTTTTAAGACATAAAAAAAAAAAGATTTTAAAATCTTGCTCTGCTTAATGCTTCTCTGTTTTCAATATTTGTGCTCCATGTTAACTCACACGGCAATCGCTTTTCTCTTTCTCTCCGCAATTTGCTGCCTGGCATCATTTTTATGGACTAATAGAAAAACATTTCACTCAAGCTAACACAAGTTACACTTCTCATTTGAGTTCTGGTTCTTTTATAGAATAATTAAAAATCTAATACGGACATCAAAGGGCCACAGGCGAGTGTCCATATTGTGGAGGTCACGGTATTACAGAGATAGAGATCATATGAATTCTGGCCTCTTGGGGCCAAGTGAAGTGCAATATGGAGGCGTTAAAATTATAAAGGTTTGCCTATAAATGACACTTACTCTGCTGCTAACATATCAACACAATTCAGGTCAAAGTCGCCCAAATCCACACCGTGCGCCCGTATAAACAAACTTTCCTCCGTCATTTAAAATTCGACGCAAGCAAAACGTGAAACACCACAGTGACCCCAGCTTCTGGTTTAACCTGTTGAAGGCTTGGAGGTGGCAGTGTTCTGCAAAATCATCCGGTTTTTAAAAACTTTATTGGCAAAAAAACCCACTTTTTATCACTTGACGCTACAATCATAGAATAGAAAAACTGCCCAACCATTGGTACACACGTTTCAATTTCGCAACACAATAGGTTATAATAGCAACAATATGACCCGCTAAAAACACCCTTAGTTACAGATATAGAGCTTATAATTAAAAAACGGCATGGTGGGATTTCTTTTATACTCACTACATTTCATAAGCACAATAAGGCGCCTTTTTTTGCAAGGTTTAAAAACATTCTATAGGTGGGGTTCAGAGACACCTTAAGAAACTCGTGAAGCAAATGCACGTGTAACTATGGTAAATTGTGAGCAGTGGTAAACACACATATATGAGACAAGGACATAGGACCCAGGAGAAGCTTAGTACTGTCTTTATTAAGTTTGCTTGTTCTACCTGAATCCGAGAACTTAAAAAAACGTACTTATCAATTTAAATTATGGAGCAAAACAAGCAGAGGAAGGACGGTTAATTACATTTTTTACTGATTCGTTTGTTTGTTTGTTTGTTTGTTCTGTCGTTTGTTTGTTTTCTCGACTTACGTGGAGGCTTTTTGCTCCGCATTGCTTTTCTTCTTCGCGTCTTTTCTTCTTCTTGCCTGTTTGACCCCTAATGTTTCTTCTGTTGGAGTATCACTCTTTCTATACCAAATTCCATCTTCATCATTATTACCCTGAGACCAACAAAACATGTTTAGATTAAGGTGACCGAAACACAGTTTTCGCGCGTGCTTTTGCTCATGCAATATTTAGCACGTGCACAAGGATTTCAAAGAACAAACATGCCGTCAGTAGAGCGATCATTTTATTTGCTCAACACCCGCACTATCTGTGTTATTTTTCTCTATAACTGAACGCAGTGTATTGATGGCTTTAGTTTTTTTTTTATTACAAAGATATGTTAGAAAAGCTGACAATGCAAAGAACCCAGCAATTTTCAGCTTTTGTTTGTTACCGAAAGAACCCAGTTTGCAACGCATGCCCAGTCGCTCGAAAAATTGAGACCGATTGCTTTAGCAGAAACATGCCGATTTCTAACGATCCAGTCGTTAGAATTTCAAGAAATTTGGCAAAAGAATAGATCAGAGACCACGTGAATGATCTATCAAAACAAATCTGAAATTTGACATAGGCAATTTTTAATCATACAGAAAACGATTAACGGCGAATTACGAAAATCGCCTATGTCAAAATTTTATTACAACCATGTTGATAGAATGGATTTGATGTCAATTCTAAGTGTGCAAAATATGAAAACAATCTAACGACTGAATATTTTTTAAATAAAGAAAAACCATTATTTAAACCTTGTTTTTAACCAGCCCCGTTGCCATGGCAACAGCACACATCCAAGTCAAAATGCGAGAATAAATATTTCTGTGGTTAATCTTGACTCTTGCAAAAAATGGCCGCCAAAACATAAATAATTTAAAAGTTATGGTGAATTAGGCATAGGCACTTGAAAACTGTGTCCGGCCACCTTAAATTTCGCTTGTTATGTATAAAATATATCTTCCTTATAAAAAAATTCATATGATTATAAGTAACACACCAACAAA
>JAHPZR010021866.1:17500-24034 GCA_019787425.1 Platygyra sinensis
GCATCTACAAGCATCATAACATTTTCTATTGAAAGCAGAGCTTCTGAGATCTGAAGGAAGACCAACGCTGTCGCTTCACGTTTCTGAGATCGAAAGATCTCGGCAGACCATGCGCTTGTTCAGTCAAGGACGAACAGCTTTCGCTCCACGCTTCTATGAAATTAAAGAACGCGATCTCGCACTATGCGCTTGCCAGCTCAAGGGCAAACAATTCTGACGCTCCGCGATTGAAGTTAAGGACGAACAGTTGCCACTCTCGATTGAGACGGAATACGGCCGGGAAATGGCATACAACGCGACAACATGAACAGAAAAGTCGAATCCAAGTTGACACGCTCGATTTGGATTGGTCGGCGCAGCTGCTATGCATGACCTTCACGTGATCCAAGGTCCAAATGTTACGCGTGATGCGCGTGAGAAAATAGCATTCTTTGCATTCCATGCATTCGTGGTGGAAGACTCAAGATTTTAGCAAAATCGAGTCAGGGCCAAACTATACAACTGCGGCGGATGCGTTTGTAAAAGCAACGTTGAGATTAGGATTGCGGGCTCCTTTTGTCGCCCGCAACAATATATTTTGCCGCGTGGCGACATCGCGGTTGGCTAGCAAATAATTGACATGTTCACTTTTATCGCTTATTCTATTTCCAGAATCCATTAGGCGAATCAGGTGTAGATAACTTAAAAAGGTCAAAACAGGCCTTAAAGGCATTGATACTTGTTGAATTTCGCGCTCGTAGTGGCAACTGGTTCCAATATTTAATAACTCTATTGCTAAAGAAGTCATGCACTGATCTTAAAGATGATGGGCAGTGACATTAAAATTACGAGTTCGATTAGCTGTATTCGTCGCAAACATATTGTGACCATAGTCCACAAAACCGTTGATTATTTTGAAAGTTTCAATCCGAAGTTTCCTTCTATCGAGTTCGAAAAAATCCTCGTGATTTCACAGGCGTTAAAACTTAAATTCCATCTTGCCGCGCGATGTTGGACTTGGGTCGGAACAGCTCTTCTCGTCATCCCTGGAACCACGGTCAACACACCAAGAAACTTCGACAGATGGCCCACACCTCTCTACAACCTCTATTTTGATTCGCTCTATCTGCACTCTTTTGTTGTTAGGACTAGGGGCATTGTCTGTGTTGTTAAACTATTGTTTCGTTTGGCCAATCATAAAGACCTAAACGGTGCGTGCTCGCCACGACTTCGACATAGGCGTACGAGCACCTTCGGGGGAGGTGACCTCCTTGATCGAAAAAATTAGACAATATCAGAGTCCGTGAGCGTTGAAATCGGGATTACAACGTACTGAAATTGCAGTAAAAACAAAAACGATCGCAATTCTCACGCCTTATGAAACTGTAATAATTCCAAAAATCACTGAATTCATTTAAGTATCTTTCAGTAGTCGTTACCTCTCCACCGTCATTTACAGGACATTGTAGAGGATGCTCTGGCACAGTCTTGGCTTTTTGTCCAGATACTGATGATTGTGGGCCATTGGACTGATTCTGGTTTCCTTTCTTTGCAGCCTGTCTAGTAACTGGACCACTTGGTTCTTTACTCAAATCCTACACGTTGATTGTAGATTGTAGACAAAGCAAAAATTAGAGCATGTCAGCCACACGATGTAGAGTTACTTTGCTGGCCAAGTAGTAAGATTGCCTTAGATGTCCAGTCCACTTATTGGCCGGGCGCTGGACATGAAGTGCATATGAAGTGAAAAATAATTTCTGCTTATTTGAAAGTCCTTTCAAATTACAGAAGAATGGCGTTTCTCTTTTTGAAATATCTTTTTTCGTTTCAGAGATATTAACGTTTTTCTATTATGCAAATTAGATCAGTGATGACGTCATATTGTTTGCAGCTAAAAATTGTAAAATACTGAATAAACAAAATCTCTAGAAATATTAAAGCAGTGTTCTTGAAACTTGGCACCATAACTGTCCATCACAAAAGAAACAAAATGACACCCTTAATGCTGTTGCCATAGCAACTCTTTCGGCTCCAGTCTCTCTTTGTCGAAAAAACGAATCCTCCATTTTCAACCTCTTAAGTGAGACAAAGGGTCCTACATGAAACATACATAGTTCCCAGTTGTCGTAACTTCCATCGATAGATTGTGTAGGGTAGATGGATCTTGTTTTCAGACAAAAACTGGGATTTTCAGTTTTTATTAAAACAACACCAGTGGCAAAACTGTTGTCATGGCAACAGTGCTAAGGGTGTCATTTTGTTTCTTTTGTGATGGACAGTTATGGTGCCAAGTTTCAAGAACACTGCTTTAATATTTCTAGAGATATTGTTTATTCAGTATTTTACAAGTTTTAGCTGCAAACAATATGACGTCATCACTGATCTAATTTGCATAATAGAAAAACGTTAATATCTCTGAAACGAAAAAAGATATTTCAAAAAGAAAAACGCCATTCTTCTGTATTTTGAAAGGACTTTCAAATAAGCAGAAATTATTTTTCACTACATATGCACTTTAAGCATTCAAGGAAGGCGCTTAATCATTTTTGTTTTATTTTACCATGACATGAAGTGCCCGGCGACACTAACAAACACAGAACTAACCTAATGTCGCCAGTTTTAACAGATTAAAGTAAGTCAGTCAACATTAACAATACGAACGATTCGTTTAAAGCGGCGGGCGATCATGAAAAGAGCTCGCTAAATCGAGTCACTTATTTACTCGTGACCAGCCATTATGCAAATATATTGTTTGGACAACAGACCTCATAATAAGTCACGAACGGACTGGCAACATTCGGCGAATATAGCAATATTCGCGTTAACTTGTCACTTGTCACTCCCTTCACACGGGGAATCTGAAAAGGTAGAAATTGCAACTTGGGCGTTTCGCACTAATGTACATTACTTACTTGAGCATCTGTTTGGCTATCCTTGATTTCTGAGCTTGAACCTAAATGAACTTGAGTCTCCGGTGCTTTTTGTTGCGGCTCTGTAGATGCCATTGTTGTTCTTGAGGCATTTTCACTTGAGTTTCTCTCCATTTCAGATAATTCCTGGGACGTTGTTTCTTGCCCCGCACTATACGCACTCCCTAATTTAGGGGAATTAGGAAACTCATTTCCGTCCTCAAGAACAGCAGGGCCTCTTATTGTTTCAGCATCTGCCACAAGGGTGTCATTTGTTGTGTTAGCCCCATTAGGTTTCTGGTTGACAACGGACTCTTTCTGGTCTGCTAAAGGAAGAGAAGGAGTATTTGGTACAGCACAAGACAAATCGTTCTGATCACCATTGGTTTTGTTGGTTGTTTTCGACACAGCTACCTCTTTAAATTCAACACCTTTCTCAGGGCCGTGATGAGACAGGGAGGGTGGAGTGCATTCTGGGTGTTGATTGCTTATAGCCGAACCAGCTCTTTCTTCAGTTGGCGTTTCCGGACCGTTGATAGTACCTGTCACAACTGTCTTTTTCGAGTCAACAGCTCCGCCGAGAGTGGGATCAGACGGTTTAGGGGGAGCACATTCCGTACGCTGTTCGCTTTCCGATAACCCAGTTCTTTCTTCATTTGGCGTTTCATCGTCTTGATGAGTAACTGAACCACAGTTCTTGTCAGGCTTTGATATAGTTCCGGGATGTGCGTTAGTTGAGGAATGCGGTTGTAGTCTCTCTGTGGTTTGAACGTTCTGCTGATGGCTTTCTCCTTAATTAAAATAACATCACATAAGCATTAGTGCTACACTAGACCAAAATGATATAGCTATTGACATTAACCATATTCTTGGGTTGCACTGTCACGCAATTTAAAAATTATTCGAGAACCACTGGTTCTCGAATTCAGTGAATGTTAGTGATTCAGTGTATAAAGTCTAGAAATTATAATGTTATGTACAAATAAATAAGACACTTCTCCAAGGTTTAGGCCTGTACGTCTTCCCAAACTCAAATATTTGCCGAAATATTTTGCACAAATTTACAGAGCCCAGTATGGAGCCGCCATGTTGGGGTTTTGCGAAAAACAGGCGCAGCGGCCCACGGCCAGCGACGGCCAAGCGGCCCGCGACCACCTGGTGACCCGGAGAGGCCCAGCCTGATTTTCTACAATTTTTTTGGCCAGTTTTTAAATCCACGCGCATGCTCAGATCTGCATCGGGTTTGGGCGTGCAAAATGGATGACGGTGAGTTTGAATTCGTTTACCATTAACACCTTGTTTCTGTTTGTTGTACTTGTTGAGATAAAAACGTTTTCATTCTCTGTTCAATCGTCTCTTTACAGAAACCAATAGCACCATAGAAGACTTTCATTATCGAACGATGTAAGCTATCTTCAAACCATACTTTGAAAGTGAAAATATCATAAACTCGATGACAACTCGCAGTTCACATATCTCATTATTAAGCTTATCAGCTCATTTTCTCTTGGCTTATGAAATTCAGTTCGATCTCAAACTGTGGTTTGGTTTGAAAGTAACTTGTATCGTTGAGAATGGACTACCTCTCTTTAAGGTTATGTAAAGTCTGTAAACTGACAAATAAACAGCGTTTTTCACTTGGCAACATGCAACGAAAGAAAGGATCGAAAAGGATTGAAATGATTATTAAAATGGTAAACGAATTCAAACTCACCGTCGTCCATTTTGCACGCCCAAAATCCATGCAGATCTCTGCATGCACGTACGTGGATTTAAAAACCGGACAAAAACACTACGGAAAATCAGGACTGGGTCACCGGGCCACCGGGCGGCACGGCCGTCGCGGGCTTTCGCGGGCCACGGGCCTGCTTTGACCAAAACCCGCCATGTTGGTGTACCTCCAAGGGCCACCAACATGGCGGCTGGAAAATAGTGTAAACATCGGGAACTTACTTTGGCTAACTAGGCCACCGATTATCTGAACTGATCAAGCGAACATTTCAACAAGCACTTTTCCTAACACTTAAACTTCTAAAAAGGCTGAAAATCCCGAGATAAGTACTGATATATCTTTTTGACAAACACCTTCATAGCTTTATGTCACGCACAGCCATAACTCTGAAATTTAAAATGTCCCTGTTGTTAGACGAAGCAAGATGTTATGCTGAAAAGTTGTTAGCAGATATAAATTTACCCCTTCTCATGCCTCATGAAGATAATAACTTTCGTAGCTCTTTAGTTTTGGATTTTAGAAAAGGATGACGTCACGTGCAACCCAAGAATAAAGTCGCGAGCAGAGCTCGATCGACTGCTAACAGACGCCAGGGTGAACTCATTTCGAGACCGGCTGAATTTTAATTCCATATTATCGCTACAATCATTGCCAGTCAGTAGTAGGAGCTTAGGACTGGTGGGAAAAAAATCAGCGATTGATTGAGTCATCTGCATTGGAACAACCCTATACAGAGATCGTTGTGGCCTTATCGCAAAGATCGCCGAGATGGACTACAGCTCTATCTTTGAGACATGATTTGATTGGCTAGATCTTACACGGTACGTTGGCGAAGCGTGCTAGTTCTCCGGTGGTTCACGTTTGTAGAACAGGGTATACAGTGTACATGCATTTCTTTGCTTCGGTTGTTAGTAAACGCGTAACGGCGTAACAGCGTAACGGGTAACGGAGTAACAAGAAACCGCGTAACGGGATTTTTTTTTCCTGCTTTTTTTCTGACGATGTTTTGCGGCGTCGGGCAAAATTTTTGGATGATTCTGGACAGGTGGAAAGAGATATTTTATATCAAAGGTTAAGTTAAATTGAGGAAAATAGAACATGTTGAAGATTTGATGGGTTTGAAAAATTGAAATTTGTATTGAGAATTAGTACATGGACACCAAACAGTCCTCTACCAACCTGGGGCTCTCTCTCTTTTTCAGCTTTGAAAATAACAGTCCTTAAAAGCGAAAACTAAAAGCCAAAGGAGTTATGAAGACCAGTAGCTCCTAGGCTAAACCGGGCGCGTGTACAAATGTCTGGGTAGGTGCCGTGTAGGAGGGTAAGAGACCAGTAGATTGAAGTCAGTTTCGTTACAACAACAGTAGTTCTTAATTGTTCGCTCATGTAAACATAACTGTAGCCTCCTACCTGCGCAGACATCCTTAGGCTCGTCACGCGCAGCGCTTGCGTGTCGAGGCAAGAATAAGGAGGATGACATAACTGAGGATTGAAAAAAATGGGATTGCAGTTTTCTATAAGGCTCACGGGAATTCACAGAAGCACATTTTTAAGACCGACCACGCGGAAGCGTGAGAAAGTGCGCCCGCGGAAAAGTGCCTCTAGGAATGCGGTAAATTTGGCCAAAAGGCGAAAAAAAGAAACAATAATGTTAACGATTTTTTTCACTTCCTTCACGGTTTTGATTTCCTTTGTTTTAACTTGATGAATAATAATGAGTTTGAGAAGCTACAAGGTATACTGTAGATGCTTACTGGAAACTGTCGCCACTTGCAGCTCCTAGACTTCATTTCATATAGAATTGAATTATTTCGAGTTCTAGGGCTTCAAACTACGGTTTTGAATCTTAAAAAAAAAACGACAAAACGTGATATTTCTGGCAGAATTTTAGCCATATCCTTTGCAAAGACTGAG
>JAHPZR010021867.1:5000-12236 GCA_019787425.1 Platygyra sinensis
AACAACTGTACTAATGAATCTTGGTGTCACATTACACCCCCCTCCCCCATAAAGGCCACTCTCTACAATGCCCCCTTAAAAAGTGGCCGTTGTAGAGTGGTACTGGTCGGACTGCATCAAGCTTGCAGGTCGCTAAAAAACGTTAGGGTGGGGATAGCCAGTGCATCTAACTCCATCTATTTTCAAACTGAAAAAAGAAGCATTAAAGGGCCCTAATCAGCCACACCTTTGTTTTTGTTTACATACTAGAATTTGGCTATTATATTTTATTGGGAGCCTGTCGAAACGAAGAAAAATCACTGTAATAGTACTCCTCCTTCAGGAACACAGCTTATTGTAAAACAATAAGAATTCGCTTCACCATGCTATATCAATAATTTCGATGGTATCGAAAATGGCGGAGGCTGACTAGGGCCCTTTAACGTTTGCAATGCTACCTATCGCTTTTTCCTTGTCCGTTCCTAGCTTTCCAGCAAATAACTTTTTTTCTCCAAATTCCCTCCTCCTCACACCCCCGAGTTTTCCCATCCCCGTTTCTTTCACGGTTTTTCTGTTGTTCTTCTTTCATTTTCTTTTACAGCCTTGGAGACGTTTTTAAATATTTAAACCTGTTGTTAAGTGTTTCAGATGCCTAGCTTAAATTGCGTGACTAAATAAAGCAAATACACAACTTGCTGATCGGCCCTTCCTCTTTCAGAGTCTTCTACATGGCGTAGTCTGTAATGCTCTGTGCGACACTTGACACAAATGGCTGATACAGATGATATGGATAAAGATTAAAAATGTGACTCCTTACTTCAACCCCCCCAAAATCGAATTGTATACATAGTTTCTGGGACAGCTAAAATTTAGACATTTTCAATCAGTATCATCATCAGTAGAAGTGAAAAAATACGAGCACTTAAAACATTTTAAGAAAATAACGCGAAAGGAATGATTACTTTTAATTAATTGAATTTCATGTCCTAAAATATCTGAAAAACGTTTATGGTTCGTAGTTTATGGTTTCTGTTTATGTAGGCGTGTCACGCTGTATCTTTTGTCACGACAACACTTAAAAAGACTTTTTATGACAAAAAGAGGCTTCCGTTCTGAGTAAAAGTTGCTTGTTTGCTCGCCCTTGTTTAATTAACTGTCTCTTGTTACCGGGGCCCAGCTGGAGGCTGGGCACCGGCCTTAAAATGCAGACGGTTCGATTTTTCAACGTTACATTGTGAGGGATATATCGCTGACTTGAGATATATCGCGGGCTCGTTACTTTTGGGAGTGCTCGCTGGCTGACTGATTATCCGCCATTATGAAAAGCACGAGGACAGTCAAGAGAAAGATTATAGCTTTTTGGGGAACGACACCAACCTTTACGATGCACTAGTTTATGAGCGAAAATTTAGGAATGAATATTTGGAGAGACAAAATTTACGAGCGATCACCTTCCATCGTGAAACCTGGTGAACTTATCGAGAATCAAAGCGAACACTTATCAAAGCTAATTTTATATCATCTTAAAAAATGTGCTACAAGGTGATTTTGATGTGCTCGTGTAGAAATTTGTCTTCAAAGAGATTTCAACGATTAAGATACCGAAGTCTTCAAAGCTGCATCGCTATGTTAATAAGGTGAGAAAACTTTATCATGCACGATATAAGTTAGCCTGAATTTCAGCCGCCTCTTCCTCTCGCTAAGTCTTGGGAGAGAGACGTCGTCTTGGAATGTGTTCTAAAATTAGGAAATCGAGTTTTAAAGTGTTTAGCAGGCATTATCACAATATCACAAGATAATGAAACTAAAATGTAAAGCACGTCAATATTTATCATTGTTTTCTTGCAATTTTGTGAGTCATATGACCAATTATGTGAATTTCAAACTAAGTAATGATGTTGAGAAGAATCCAGGACCTACTCAATACAACACTGATCATCATGAACTAATAATTAGACCTTTTATGCAAAATCACAGCTCAACAATGCAGTTGACCTCTCCTATTTCCTCTAAGAATTTGATGCAGTCAAGATTAGGTGAACTTGGTTTACAATCAATTAAATAGATGTTGGCGGTGCAGGTGATTGTTTCTTTAGATCTGTATCACATCAATTATATGTCAATAGCAACCATCATGTGTATATGTACTGCTGCGGAGACAAAAACCTTTGAGAGTTTTTTGTCCCTGATTGTGAGTTACGTCAGTATTAGCCTCCACAGAAGAGAAGGGGAGGAGTGCGAGAGGTTAACTATATTTATGCAATCCCGTGTCCCACTGGGCCCCGGTAAGTTCCACGTAGTGGTTCTAGTTTGATTTATAGCACATCCAAGGAAATTTACCCCCACCCGCCGCGCTTCTGTTTTCATATGCCGAGAGAGTGGCGCTCTAAAATTTGTGCCTAGAGCATTTCGTAATATTTATGACAAACGCAATTTACCAGGTAAAAGCGACAAAAGGATTTCAAAGTAATAAGAAGGCACTCACTGGACCCAACTGGGACAACAGCATTGTGTGAAGCAAAGATTTCCTTCGACACTACGTAATTGACACGGCGTGGGTCCTTGACCTGCTTGCGTTGACCTTTGTGCGATGGATAGCAACATGTCGAACTTTTACGACCTCTCCAGTCGACTGTCAGGTCTCTCCTATGTTTAGGACAGATGGTCATGGTTGCTACTCTGTCTTGAGATAAATCGAAGTGTCCAGCTCTGTTTAAAATGAGCTCCTTCTCAGTGATTTTTATTCCTTCAGATCGCTATCCTCGTTTGCTACTCACGCCAAGTCCAAGTAAGTGTCGTGTTATGTCTTCTTTATAAGCATCCAGCGGCAGAACATTTGTACTAGATCCGTAAGACCTACAAGGTGACTCTTGCGAAGCGAACTAACAGTTCATATTTCAAAGCAAGTGCGGTGGTAAAACGAAAGTACGCTAATCATCGGTAAGTCGTCAATGAAACCTGATAACCCAGCTACGCGTGAGACATAGAGATGCCATTGCTCGATCTCAAATTACGCAGCCACAATTATACGTGTAAGTCGTTTATTAATTTCTTAATTTTATAGTCTGGCCAGCAAAAAGTTTCTGAAAAATCCAAGTAAAAAAATAATCCCCTGAAATTTTATATCACTGAAACTTCGTCGCACGGACAATTTAAAAATCGTCCAGTCGTTTCTTTATAATTAATTCTGATTAATACGTCTGCTTTATAATTTATATCATACCTGCTGCTCCAAAGTAAAGATGATTTCTTTTCATTGCAGTATCCTTTCCAAATTATTTTTTTATACGGATGACGAAGTTTTCAGCTGTCTAAAGTTACAATTTAAAGGGCATTACTAAAAAGCAAGGTTACATGTTTTATGCAAAATACCGCAAAATCACGTCCACGAAAATAGGCTTCCTGTGAAAAGAGTTTCTTGTGCCAATCAATGCTTTTTTTCTTTTGACTTAGAAGGGTATAGACTATTGTAAGATGGAATTTTTTAACAAATAAACAGCCGCACTTTCAAGAAAATACACTTCGAAAATCGCCCAAAATCGCTGTCCTGTAAAAGTCACGCAACATACCTGGATTTAAACCCTTGTGCAAAATTACCGTTACATTAAATATTTCATTTTATGCAACCAAAACGTTTATTTTAAGGTACTTTAGCTTCAGAAAAAAATCTGTGCAGTAATTCCTTAAGGGAAAATTGTTTTAGACCCGAGAAATTGGCATTGTTTTTGGTTGTTTTAAGGGCTACCCTTGGCCGAAAACTAGGAGGGTGGTCAATCTCGGAATTGAGACTCCGAGAAATCTTGTTAATGTCACCAAAGTTAATCTTACCAGCTTGGTTTTAAATGGTGAAAAAATAAAGAAAATCGGCTGACCCCAATCTTTTGGCACTGCCCGGTTTTCTCTGACAAAGTCATTCCGCTCATGAAGGGCAATGAAATGATCAGATTCAGATGACATTAATTTTAAAGAGTTCTTCTTTGTTATTCATTTGTGGACACAGTCAGAGTCAATAAAGAACTCAGTAGTTTAGAATGGTTATTTATATTTGCCGCCATTGTTTTGTCAAATTGCGTTTTTAAGGTCAGGTCCGACGGGTGCTTTTACAGGCCTTACAGTGAGTTCGCTGCTACCCTTTATTTTAGCTTCTTGTCGCACGAGCTGCTCAGTACTTTAGTTACTTTAATTTGTTCTTTACACTTCACTTTAAGAGCAGAATTTACTGATTCAGTTAAACAATAATCAAACGGTTTTCTATTTGCAGTTTGTACTCAATCTATAGACGCTTCAAACACGACCAGAAATTTTGAATATCCTGGCGTGTTCACATACGATGGATCTGTTTTACAGCCATGGCAAGGGAGCCTTAAAATAAACGACGAGTCCCCTAAATCATCGTGGTGTGCAGAGAGCTCTGATCCAGACAAGATTCAGTTTCTACAATTGGATTTTAAACTTGTCAAAGTTATTCACGCGATCGCTATTCAGTCTCATTCTTCCGAGGAGAAGTATGTTAAAACATTCACCATCAGCTCAAGTCTAGATGGGCTATTTTGGAAGCAGTATACAAAGGATGGAGACTTGAAGGTACAAGCAAAGCCTTGAATGATTAGACAACTAAGGTGCTTTCGAACTTTCAATAGCAGTGTAGAAGACAGTCGTTCTTGTACGCTCCAATGTATCCATAAGATGCTTCCTATTTTTCCAGTCTTCAAAACTGTGCCGGAAGGGAACGTTCCTGACAAAATCATTTTCCTTGCCGATTTATAGTTTATGATAACTTTATATTCATACATCATATTATATTGTAGGTGTTTGATGGGAACACTCACCGCCATGATCTGGTTAAAGTTGATATCAAGTATAACCTTCGTGCGCGATATCTACGTATTTACCCCATAACATGGGTGAATCATCCTTGTTTAAGACTGGAGGTGTTTGCTAAGGAAGGTACAGTGTTGTAATGTACTAACGGCATGTAAGTTCGGTTGATGGATGTTATGTTATAAACCGTAGGTCACGTCGCCTGCATCTTCAGTGTTACATGGCTAGAGGGGAACGTTAATGAACCCACAGACTTATCGCAAAGAGTAGGGCCCGTAGTTCCCGGTGTTGTGGTTTGGCCTTGTCACACGGTTTAGTGCTTTACATCCCGGGCTTACATAAGGTTAACCTGATTGCGCTTTTCCCTGTTGTTAGAAAAATTGTTATGGTATGATATGATATTTAACAATTAGATTATGAGCTCCAGATTTCTATCGCGTGATAGTTGACGAGGGTGAGGGCATGTTTTTATTTTAATTTCTTTCGTTCGTCTTTTGTTATATTTTGTTAAAAGATTGCAGTAATTCCTTGGGAATGGAGAACGGTGAGATATCGGACGAAGCCATCACAGCTACAAGCGCTCTGCGGGTAAATTATGAACCATGGCTGGCCAGGTTACACAGCCAACTTGGAGAAGGGGCCTGGTGCGCAGGGGTAAGTAAACACTTTTACCCCTTTAATATTAGAATAATCCAAATAGCCTGACCTTCATAACGTCTTTGCTAATTTAACGAAGAAAGGCTTATGCGAGGAAAAAGCAGCACGATGGCTTGACGAATACGTTATACATAAATAGAAAGGCTTGACGACAATAATTTTGTGTGTGTTCACAGAAAAACGATGAGAATCAGTACTTGGAAATAGACTTACAACGGTTGCACCATGTGAAACGCGTAGCAACCCAAGGAAAATACCCAGTAACTGGATGTATTACCCCGGATGCCTGGGTCACTAGTTACATCATGCAGTTTAGACAAGATACGATAGACTGGTGGAATTACACAGAGGATGGCAAGACGAAGGTAAGAAGAAAAAAAGGTGCTATGACGTACCACTCAAAGACTTTAAATGTTAGCTAATGTTTGTTTTCTCGACCGCGGCGTATGATGAATATGAAGTGATGAAATAGTGAAATAGTGGAAACGTTCACGTGATGTCGTTTTTAAGTAAATGTGTCTCAAGTCTTCTTGCTTTAATTACATGTCCAGGTTGTACATGAATTACATCATTTACGCTGAGCATGTAAATCGGTTATAAGGGTCTCAAAGGGAGTCTGTAAAGCCCACAAATCGACACACATAATACACACACAAGGCCGCACACTCACAAAAAAAATTCTGTTGACATTCCTTCAATCCTTAGGCATTAACAAAACGACTGCATATTTCATTTTTTCAAGGGGGAACGGGCTTGGGGACCTGTGTTGCGGCATAAAACGCCCTTTACAAGAAGTCTTTAACCTCTGGGGCCTTGGCATGTTTTGCAATAAAAGTAAATAACTACCGGCTAGTCATCATATCGTCAGTATTTTTTGTCTTCATTTGTCAGTTCTAAGGTGATAGCAAAGTACTGATCGTCTTAGTTAGGTTCTTCTTTTTTCTACACGTAGCTGATAAATTGTCGAATTAACGGTTTTTAGGTCTTCTATGGGAACAGTAATACCTCTGTTGTTGTCAGTCATGATTTGAGGGACTCTGTGATTGCTCGCTATGTGCGTTTTCGTCCTGTGAACTGGTTCAACAGAATTTGCATGAGAGTGGAAATTTACGGATGCAAAGGTGACTGCAAGTATTCATTCTATGTTCTAGAAAATATTTATCTGACTCTTAAACTACAGTGAATGTCTTTTACTCAATGTAAACAAATCAATTCTTATTCAGTTTGAAAGTTCATTACTGGTTGAATAGATTTTATTGGTTCTCACCATTGTCCTTTACTATTGCAGCATGTTTTCAGCCTCTGGGAATGGAGGACTTCACCATACCTAACGAAAATGTCAAGTCAAGTATCCGAGATAATATTTTCAATGCAAGATTAAATTATGAAGGGAGTACATTCAATGGAGGTGTGTATAGAAAATGTTGATGCTGATATTTTCCCACCCGATTTCAACAGCATTTTTTTCTCTTATAAAACTTACTGCATGGGTGACGAATTAAAGGAATCATTTACAGTGGACTATACCCTGGTGTTACCCCAAATTATTAGTAGTGAATGCAAACGTCTGGAACTTCATCATGGACTTGTCTTGCCTTGTAATGATACACCGACATTTCTTCTAAAATGATAGACCCTTTGCATAAATGGCGCCTAAATTTGAATAACAATACTTAGTACATCCCTCAGCCTCACATTCATGTTTCAAGACAAGGGAATTTTCACATGAATGTGAGGCTAAGGGATGTATGGGTATTGTTATTCAAATTTAGGCGACAT
>JAHPZR010021869.1:0-11343 GCA_019787425.1 Platygyra sinensis
TGGAAATTTGATGCTCTTAAAAAAACTAGCGCTTCTCGCACAAATATTTGTTTTAAGAACATCAAATTTCCGCAGGGCAACTTTCAGCCGATACATGTACAATAGGCTAACAATTGGCCAACTCATAAATACTGTACTAATGACTTTCTGCACGTATTTCATGCACGTGTCAAAGAAGCAGACGCATGCATGTTTGACACTCAGGCCCGTTTTATACGCATAATTTGGGCCCAATATCTTCTACCTGTACTGTAGTTCCTCAACAGAAACACTATTGCTTACAAACTTCTTCAACAGAAAAACTCTATTGTTTGAGGTGGCCGAACACAGTTTTCAAGTGCCCATACCTAATTCACCATAACTTTTAAACTATTTATGCTTTGGCGCCCATTTTTTTGCAAGAGTCAAGGTTAAACTACAGAAATATTTATTCTTGCATTTTTACTCGGGTGTGTGCTGTTGCCATGGCAATGGGACTGGTTAAAAAACAAGGCTTAAACAATGGTTTTTGTTTATTTAAAAAACATCCAGTCATTAGATTGTTTTTCATATTTTGCACACTAAGAATTGACATTAAATCCCTTCTGTCAACATGGTTCTAATAAAATTCTGACATAGGCAATTTTCGTAATTCGCCGTTAATCGTTTTCTGTATTATTAAAAATTCCCTATGTCAAAATTCAGATTTTTTTTGATTCAAAGTAGTGTAGATGTAGCGCCAGGCTTTTAGCGAGGATTTGAAAAGTGGACATCCATGCAGGGCATCTGACAAGATGCGGTGGTGCGGATCTGCATAATTCGCCTACTTCCACATCCTCCGCATCCTTGAGGCATTTTTCCGCATAAAACTAGAAAATTGCTACATATAAGCGAGAAAGCAACTCCTTACCATCCTCAGAAGCAAAAATAACAAAGAATGTGATCATTTTGAAGAGGTTATTCACCCAAAACAGCGACCAAAACACACCTTTTTTGTTCGCAAACAATTTCAAACCTCCAGGCATTCCATGCATCTTCTGTTGATGGGCCTGGGTTCTAGTTTTCGGACTTCCAGTATCCAGTTTCCTCATCCGATTTGATATTTAATGTCTGGTTACTAAGCTTCAGAGAAAAAAAACTAATGGAAAAACTGTGTTGAACGAAGAAATACCTGTCCACGAATGGCAGCAAAAGGTCAAACATGTCATGGCGGAAATGTCTGAAAAAGCCAAGGAAACAACTTTATTAATTTTAGAAATTTCCGCATAATCTGGCGTCTTTTCCGCATAATCGTCACTTTCTTCCGCATAATAATGCCGAAAATTTCCGCATAATTTTCCATTTTTTTTCTGCACCCAATCAGATGGCCTGCATAATGTACAATAGGGCCTGCTCAAATAAACAATCTAAGAGGCAACATATAAAAAATAAAACAATTTTCTTTAATAAGTGGCCATCCGCAGTATGTCTGCATGCCTATCTGGCTAAAACCAGTGTACAGCTGTAGCACTCACCTTCCTTTTGCGGCTACTGGTATGTGATGTTGAGATTTGTCTGATCTGCTTTTCTCTAGTGACAGGGTTAGAAGGGGGGGGGATTCGGCTTTGGTTAAACTGAAAAGCGCACTTTCGTGGAGATTTATTTAGAGTTGACAACTGACAAAATGTGCTATATATATCTATACGAAGCAGATTCACCTAAACTGGCAGGCCACTTTCTTTGAAATTAAGATGACTGATTAGTAAAACTTGAACTTAAGGTTTCAGCTTAAAAAGTATTGAAAACAGCAAATATTTGCAGCTTAGTAAAGACACCAGGATGCATTGTGTACTTTGCAGCATTGCCTGATTGGAAAACAATACAAACCACACTGTCATGTAAACCAAAACAATAAAAGGCATACAAAAAGAATAATGGTCAATACTGAGTCTTTAATCAAAATTACAGACTGAGTCAATTGTTAAATAATAATATTTCATCATATTCAAGGGATTGATGATTTTCCATAACCTGAGCGGGGCTGAATAAACCTAAATTGTACTGAATGCTTGTAACTCTTTGAATTCCCAGTCTCCTCAATACATTAACATTAATTTTTGTGACCATTCTTACATGTAGCTGGATTGCCAGATGATTTTATAAACAGCTTAGAAAAGGTATGGTAAATTTAGTGAATGGAATTTGTATGATGTAATTGTCAGGGGTGACAAAACGTTGTGACTTAGGCAGTCTGATTTCACTGCATTGTTGAAGTAGGAAGATACATGTACGTGTATGTAGTTTTACCATGGTTTTGTAAGGACAGATATCCCAGCAGATTAACTGGCTGAGATCATAAACAATGTAGTAGACTGATGATGATTTTTGTCCTATACATATTGGTTTTCAAAAGCAGCAGCTGACTACTTTTGATAGCTGTGATGTACAGCTGTAGCAAATTACATGATTTTTCAATTTGATACATCCATATGGAAACATTCTTCTTTCTTACCCACTTTGCTCCATAGAGGGGAAAAGGGTCATCCACAGTTTTCCTCCCATCATTTAGATCCCAGGCTTTGATATTTTCCGTTTTGTGTCATCATGACCCTATCTGCCCCAGTTCTTATTCAGCTGACTTTCTATGTAGAGATGTTTTTAGGCCTTCCTCACTTTATCGTAACATTACAGATTCTCATTTTCAATGGTGTTTTTCTTTTTCTTTTTCATTGCGAAGACAGATGCTGGCCTAAACAAAGTTACTCTCAAGTACCCCCATTACTTTCCGATAATGAGAAAAGCCTCCAATCCTCGCACCAGACAGAGAATGGAATATGCCTTCAACAGGAGGTACAAGCTACATCAAGATTCTTTGCTCAATTCCTTTATTTTGTTGTCCAGATGGTTCCTTCATTGGATGGTGTTTTTTAAATCCCTAAAGTACCAACAGTGAAGTTTTTGGATCAATATCAGTATCTGGGCAACTGCCACCTACCCCTCCCCTAACCCAACATGTTATAATAAGTTAATAAGTTAGTGTTACTGTTGGGTTAGGGGAGAGGTAGGTGTGCAGTTGCCCAGATACTGATATTGATCCAAGTTTATCTTAGTGCAGTTCAATGTATATGATCTGATGTTTGCATTACTGTGGGGAGGGGAATGATCTGAGGGGAGTGGCATTTTATAGAATTTGATGATACATTTGGAACAGAAAGGGATAGTAATATTGATTGTATCTGGTTTCATTTAATTTAAATTTCTACATTAAATTTAATTTTATGGTTACTTTAATAGATGCATCCAGGAAAACACTCCTATTTTGGAAGAACTTGTGGAATTGAGGCAAAAGGTACATTATTCATTTCAAGGATTTAACGAACCTCATTATTTATAGTGACTCAAGTCAGTCAAAGCAACAGTTACTACTGTGGAGTGGAATGATAAGTTGCATGAATGGAAGTTCTTCAAATATTTTTTTTTATGTTGCCAGGCTTGTTATTAAAAGAAGCACTCTAATTTAAAAGGATCATGACTAAGTTAAATTTTATTCTATGATAGATGGCAGATCTTCTTGGGTATCCAACACATGCGAGCTACATTACAGAGGTAAAAAGAATGTATGTGTCAATGTTGCATGTTCTTTACAGTAAGAATATGAAAGATGTAGTGATCACATATGATGAATTAAGTTGAATTGGTAATCTTGAAAGGAACATATTAAATTAAAGTAAACAACACCAGAGTTTGTGTATTGTTCATTCTAAATCAGCTATTTTCTTGAAAATTTAGAAGAGGCACAGGCAGGATGAGAATGAGGATATTTTAGTGCCTTTTTACCATTTCCCCCGATGGTTGAAGACTGTAGTTTAGACAGTTAAAGCTTGATGTGTTTTTACATAACTGGTTTCTTGTTACTGGTAGCTACGGATGTCCAAAACAGCAGAAGCAGTTTCCAGTTTCCTTGCAGAGTTGTGTACCAAGTTAAGACCTCTTGGAGAGGCTGATTTAGCAGAAATGCTCCGTTTGAAAGAAGCTGAGGTAACCTAATAGATGAAATTTATAATGATGTGGTAATACATGTATGTATGTATTGGTAAGTTTTTTTCAATTCCTGTATTTAGAAATGCTGCACAAGTGGTGATTTTTTTATTTCTACTTATTGTACCACTCTAGAGTAAGTTACCACCATCTCACAAGACTTGTCTCATTTCTCTTGATACAAGTCTCAATAGACAAGATGAGTCTTGTTCTCATGAGTGCAAGTTGGAAGTACCAAAGCTTGTATTCGTCAGTACATGTATTCAATTTATTGTTTTGTGTATGACTTGCTTTGCAATGTCCATATCATATCGATAAGCTCACTAGACATGATTTCCATTCTAATCAGCAATACGACAATATCTTGCAGCTTCTTTTGGGTTGCTTGCACTTTGATCCTGAAAGACGAAACAACTTCTTTGTGGTTAGAAGTCAAAAACCATAGAACTTCTTTGCAGTTAGAAGATAAAACCACAAGAACTTCTTTGCCCTAACATCTTAGCAAACAAAGATCTGTATCAAGACAGAACTCACAATTTTATCTTTTTTGTAGTGCAAGGAATTGGGTCATGACTATGATGGCAAAATTAACTACTGGGACATGAGATATTACATGACTATGGTGGAAGAAAAGAACTATGCAGTGGATCAAAACAAGTTAAAAGAATTCTTTCCTCTTCATGTAGTTACCAAAGGTAAGTTTGGAATTTTTTTTTCTGTCATTAAATGTTTTAAGCTAGACAGCTCTTGTTGACATAGCTCCTGCTTTGCAACTTTTGATGTCTTTTACACTGAAACCACTGTGTTTGCACAGCTAGCATCAAGACCAGGAGTCCTTGGCAAACTTGCTTTGAGTGTTGAGTCATTTTTCACCTTTCCAAACCCCCTGCCCCATTGCCTTTCCATGCAACGGATGAAATGCGGTGTCTTGCTTACTAGATGGTTCAGTGTGTAGGCAAGGGGAAGGTGAACTCCAAGTATGACCTCTTGTTGGCATTAGTTTTCAACAGTACATGCTCAAACTTTTGACCAAGATAGAATTTACCCCTTAACAGTCCACACTTGCATGTGAAATGTGACTGATTTTTTGTAGATCACAAGTCTTTGAACATCTTTGGTGATGTATTTAATGTAATCAGTATTTATCTTTATTTTTTCCCTCAGGTCTATTGGATATTTATCAGGTAAAACCTAAAATGACTGATATTATTAAAATATTTTAACAGATTTCTATATTTTACATGTATGTATTGTGCAGTTTTCTTATGGACATTTTTGCATACAGTGAATACCCTTTTAATCCAGCTTCCAGTGGGCCTCAAAAATTAGTCAGCAGGTTCTCATTTATTAGCAGGCCATCTGATAGGGTGCGGAAAAAAAACTGAAAATTATGCGGAAATTTTCGGCAATATTATGCAGAAGAAAGTGACAATTATGCGGAAAAGACGCCAGATTATGCAGAAATTTCTACAATTTAATAAAGTTGCTCCCATGGCTTTTTCCAACATATAAAATACACGTTAACGTCTTACCGATAATTTTAGTCCTCTATGACATGTTTGACCTTTTGCTGCCATTCGTGGACACGCATTACTTCGTTCAGTGCATGTTTTCTAAGGTTTTCGTTCCAGGTTATTGTGTTTGTCTGACGCTTAGTAACCAGGCATTAAATCAGACGAGAAAAACTGGACACCACTAGAACTAAAACCCAGGCCCATCACCAGAAGACGCACGGAACACCTGGAGACTTAAAATTGTTTACGAACGAAAAGACGTGTTTTCGTCGCTGTTTTGGGTGAATAACTTCTTCAAAATGATCAATCTCTTAGATATTTTTGCTTCTGATGATGGTAATCAGTTGCTTTCTCGCTTATATGTAGCAATTTTCTAGTTTTTTGAGGAAAAATGCCCCAAGGATGCGGAGGATGCGGAAGTAGGTGAATTATGCGGATCCGCACCACCGCATCCTGTCAGATGCCCTGATTTAGGGAGCAGCTAGAGGGTTAGTTTAATGAAGATGGCTGACACCGATTTGAGTGCCAAAGGGAGAAGGCTCAAGAGATGTCTGGGGTTATGCTTCTCGTTTCTAGCTATGTGTATAGACTCTTGCATTCCAGAAAAGTAGGTGGCTCCGAAAACTAACTAGGTTGTTGTATAGCTGGCCATGGGCAATTGATCATTATGAGAACCCTGAGGTAGCATTAACAGAATTGATGAATTAACAGGTTAAACCTCCAAGTTAAAGGCAGGGGTTGCATTCTATGGTCACGATGCCCAAGAAATTTTGCACTATCCAGTCATTGTACCTTAGGGGGATAGGGCATACTGCTACCCTCTACCGCGATGGAGGGGAAGTGACATATATGTATGCTGCCTTTTGTTGCCCTTAGAAATGAGGCCATGGTCACTTAGAATCTGTTACAGCAAAGCACATGGAAAAATGTTGCTCGGTAAAAAAGTACAACAGTAACAAGGGTTGAAAGCTGTAGCCACTATTAAGTGTAGCAGGAAACATTTAGGCATTTCCTTGACTTTCTGTTTTTCCAGGAACTCTTAGGATTACATTTTGAAGAAATTAAAGACCCACATGTCTGGAACAAGGACATTCAAATGGTAAATCTGTTTTTCTAATTTCTTAATTATTATTTTGTTGAATAAAGACCAGTGACATTCTGGACATTTCATTATCTGGTAATTTAAGTAAAATATCAAACACGAGTGACAAATTATGTTTCATGGAGATATCCAAACACTAAGAAGAGAGTTGAAAATATGACGCGCAGAGGAGTATTTTTTACAAAATTCGAGGTGTTTGGATAGCTGATGAAACACTGTCTTGAGTGTTTGATATATCATCTCAATGAAAACAAAAGGTAGGGAGTAAAGGGAGAAGTAAAATTGTCAAAATCTGCTATTTAAGGCTGGGTATCCAAACTTATTTCACAGTTGTGATTTTCTTTGTTTTAACTTGATGAATTATTAATTAGTTTGAGAAGACTACTTAAAAGAGGAAGTAGATTGAATGTTAAAAAAGAGTTCAGCTCCCACTGGATTGGTTTGGGACACCAATAGAGCTGTGGTGACTGCATCTGAAATGCATTGTTGATATGTATCATGCTTTTCTGAATCATGCAACCTCCAAAGTTCAAACCTAAACTAAGGACTGGGCTTTTGGTTGGGCCTGTCAATCATGATTACAATGTCTGCCCTCTGACTTGATAACAAACTTTGTAAAAGAAGTTCATTGAATCTGTACCAATCACATACCACAGACACAAGGTTCATACAGGTCACATGGAAAACTTGCCAAGGCGTGGAATTTTATGATTTCATTTTCCAGGCTTGGAATTCCTAAAATTGAAGTGTGGGTCATGGAAAGTCATGGAAAAGCAATAAACTTTCTCAGAAAGAACAGGCAAAAAATCAAACTTTGAAAAAAACTACAGACAATTCAAAAAACCATTTAATTCCAGTTAAAAGATAAACACTAGCATGCATTTTATGCGTCATAGTGTGGGAAAATAAATGATAGATTTTATTCACAATAAGTTGAGAACATCTGCTTAAACACGGAGCGATCCTATAAAAGGCAAGGACACGCCCCCTTGAAGCACTTTGTTGGCTTCCCTGTGCAATGGTGGAAAGCCAGAGTAACGGTCGCATAACATAGAAGTCGTGGAGAAATAGCGTTTATTCATCAAACTAACGTTGCCATTTACGTAGAACAATATAAGGTAAATAACAAAAATACAGTGAAAATAAAGCTTATGTTAACACTTTAGATGATGGCTTTGGAAAAACAAAAACGATGAATTATCTTCGTCGCTTCACGCGGAACATTCAAATTTTGCCGCTAACTAAAACAACAAAGCTGATCTACATGTATCTGTTTCCAGTTATCTCAGCATGCTGAGAACGAAACGAAATCTCGTAAGAGGTGATTTTGGTTAGCCTGTGAACACAGGCGGATTTTGGTGGGATATTTAAAATTATTCAGGTTTATGAGTGTTATGATGGTGCAAACAAAATGCAAATTGAACAACACTGAGTTATTCCTCAAACTGTTCCATATTCAGAGAGCAAAGAAATTGGAAGCCAATCAAATGGGAGCATTGGGCGTCCGTTGGGATTTGTGATTGACAGGCTGAACACCTCAGCCTCGTTGTATAGGATCGCTCCGTGTTTAACACAGGCCATCTGATAGGGTGTGGAAAAAAATAAAAAATTATGCAGAAATTTTCGATTATGTGGACGATTATGCAGAAAAGACACCAGATTATGTGGAAATTTCTGAATGAATAAGTTGTTCCCTTGGCTTTTTCAAATGTATAAAACACTTGTTAACGTCTTACCGAAAATTTAACTCCTTTATGACATGTTTGATCTTTTGCTGCCATTGGTGGACAGCTTCTTCATTCAACGCAGTTTTTCAAAAGCTTTTCTGTCTGAAGCTTAGTAACCAGGCATTGAATCGGACAAGGAAAACTAGATACCGGAAGTCTGAAGACTAGAACTCAGTCCCATCACCAGAATATGCCTGGAGGTTTAAAATTGTTTACTAACGAAAAGGCATGTTTTGGTCGCTGTTTTGGGTGAATAACTTCTTCAAAATGATCAATGTCTTGGCTATTTTTGCTTCTGAGGATGGTAAGCAGTTGCTTTCTTGCTTGTACTGTATGTAGCAATTTTCTAGTTTTATGTGGAAAAATGCCCTAAGGATGCGGAGGATGCAGAAGTAGGCAAATTATGCGGATCTGCACCACCACATCCTGTCCAATGCCCTGTTAACATAGGTTATGGAAAACTCTGGAAGATTATAAAAAGTCATGGAATTTCGAAAGCTCAAAAGAGTATGAACCTTGAGATATCACCTGTTGACCATCTCTTTCCTGGCAGTTGCTGATATACTGACAGCAGTAGAAAATGCAAGTTGGCTGGGATACAAATTTCAGTGTTTGCATGAATTGTAATGTATTACTAAAATATTTTTTCTTCTGTTCTGTTGCAACAGTTTAGTGTTAAAGATGTCGCATCAGGTAGTATTATTGGCTACTTCTACCTTGATTTGTTTCCAAGGGAAGGCAAGTTTGGTCATGCAGCATGCTTTGGATTACAAGTGAGTCATTTAACTGCTGCTGGTAAAGAAAAAATATTCCCAACTGGTCAAGATAGATAGTGTTTTCCCCTAGACAAACCTATGAGCAGCTGGTCTCTCCCATGCCAAACACTACACCACAAATGAGAGAGAAATATTGCTGCATAGTGTTTGGCGTAGGAGAAACCACTTGCTTGAAGGGTATTCTCAGACTTACATGTACTTATATCTTTACCAAATCCCAAAACATACATTATGTAATAAAAATGCCAACTATTCATGCATGATCAAGCATCAGAAACATAAGCGTTCCACAAAAACATCAGCATCCCAGAATCATTGAACTTGGAGCTACCTATGTTTTATAACAATTATTATAATAATAATGATAATGAAGAATATGTAGTGCTCGTATTTATTCAGTTCTGAAAATTGTTATATGTTGGTTTACACATCAATGTTTATTGCATTTAACAAGAGAAATTTTCAAATATTTGGCAGTGTAGAAGGCTGACAACCAGAGTACTTATAAACATCTAGATGTAAAATGCTGCTGTTTGCACACTACTAGACCTTTCCCGCATTCCAACAAACAATGGCACTGAGTCGAGGTTGAGGTGGACAAAAATACAGTAAATGTATGAAAATGTCCACCCGAACCTCGCTCTGGTGCTATTGTTCGTACGCACTGAAGTGTAATGCGGGAAAGGTCTCTTGCACTGGTTACACTTGTATTATAATCATATTAGATACTATTTTTTACATATATTAGGTAATTGTTTAGAACGTAAATAGATCTCTTCTCGGACAAGGACTATAAACCGTAGGCCCCGTCTCCTGCATCTTCAGTGTTATATGGTTAGCAAGGGACGTTAAAGAACCCACGCACTCATCGAAAAGAGTAGGGCACGGAGTTCCCGGTGTTGTGGTCTGGCCTTGGGGTTGTGGGATTGGGTCGGGCCCGCAGTAATTGGCTCACGCTGTTGCGGTGTCCCTGCCACGAGTTGGCAAAGTTAAATAAATAAATAAATAAATAAATAAATAGATCTGTACTGCATATCCTTGCTTGGAGATGTACAGCTGTATGTGTCTGTGTGAAAATAATTTTTCCCCTGCAGCTGCTAGGCTTGTGGTATAAATTTGTTGAATTCCGAGGGTCACTTCACGTTGTACTATTTTTTACATATATTAGGTAATTGTTTAGAACGTAAATAGATCTGTACTCCATATCCTTGCTTGGAGATATACAGCTATATGTGTCTGTGTGAAAATATTTTTTCCCCTGCAGCTGCTAGGCTTGTGGTACAAATTTGTTGAATTCCGAGAGTCACTTCACGTTGTTGTTTTAGACATCAACGTGTATTGACTTTTAGGCAAGTCTTCAAGTACTCATAAATATAGCAAATGTAAGTATGTAGATGACTAGGGCTTGTACATTTGTATTCTGAATTTTCCAGACTGATCAGACAGGTGTTTTGCATGACTTGTTGAGTCCTGAAAGTCAAGACACATTCTTGGTTTTCACATCAATGTGTATTGACTTTAAGAGTGGTCTTCAAGTACTCACAGTAACTTCTCAGCTGTTTAAGGTCCTTTGAGTGTCATGGTTAGTTGCAAAAGGTCAATATTTGCTCGCTCATGTATTTATTTGTGTGCGTGAGAAAGACCTTATACAGTGTCAGTTTGACTAGCCCGCCTAGAATAGCTTTGCTAACTGCAGGCTACAAAAGCCTTTTTTTCTGTGATGTCAAAATAAAGTCAATGTTGTTGTTGTTGTTAATATAAATTTATGTAATCCATTTCTAAAGTAAAAGGTTTCCTGAAATATTTAGAGGTAAAGTGGATGACTTAGTTATAACAGTTGTGTTATAATGGAGGGCTAATAAGTGGGAGGGATAATAAGTGAGAGGGCTAATAAGTAAGAGGGCTTATAAGTAAGAGGACTAATAAGTAAGAGGGCTTATAAGTAAGAGGGCTTATAAGTAAGAGGGCTAATAAGTAAGAGGGCTTATAAGTGGGAGTATGTGGTATTTCCACGTAGGCGTCAGTGTGTGACTTTGATGTTGACACATGCATTATCCCTCGGATTGGTCACTTCAATTCAGTACACTTGTTGGGTTCTTGAAGTAAATTCAACTACATGTTTTTCACAAAGTTGAATTTACTTTAAGTGCTCCGTAGGTGCTTAACCTGGGAAAAGTGCATGCATTGTTCAAGGTTCCAATAATCATCATCATCATCATAGCTTTATT
>JAHPZR010021870.1:0-11473 GCA_019787425.1 Platygyra sinensis
ACAGACTCTTCATTTCTTCCAATGAAGTTGAAAATGGGGACAGAAGAAAATTAGTGGTGAACAATAAAGTCTCAGAGCTATCGGTCTTATAGTTGCCCCATGGAAATTTGATGTTCTTAAGAAGCACAAATAGAAACTCAAGCCATGATCTAATTTGTTAATAGAACGTTAGCCAGAGGCAAGTCTCGTGACATCTTTTCAAGTTCTTCTTAAACATAAAATTAACTGACAAAATATAGAGATTTGTAAAAAAGGAACAAAAAAAACACTTATTACTCTATCTATACGATCAATGGTAGCAAAATGTCAGTTCATTATCGTTTTATTGCTACAACGCTGTTTCATATGGTCAAAGAAATGACCACATTCATCACAATGTTGATATTGCCTGATGAATGTGGTCATTCTTTGACCATACAAGTAGCTTGTATGTGTAGCAATAAAACGATGAACTGACATTTTGCTACCATTGATCATTATAATCACTGCTCCTCTCAGAGTTGAGTGCTCTTTAATTTTTTCTATTCAAGTTCAAGAAGTTATTACTCTATCTTTATATTTAAAATTACATGAAATGCTCATGTGAGTTCTGATTGTTTTTTGTTTTTTTTAAGTAAGTAGCAGTTGTATTAATTCAATATTAATTTTGTACATTTTTTTCCATGCATCTGTCAGGTCTTCATTTACCTGTAGAAATACAAGAAGAAATAAAGGCAATTAAGACACGGATGAGCAATCTATGTATAGACTTCAACAAGAACTTGAACGAGGAAAATACAATCTTAGAACTTAAAAACGAAGAGTTAGGTACAGTATGTCTCCTGCAGATGATTCAAAGTAGTGTAGATGTAGCGCCAGGCTTTTAGCGAGGATTTGAAAAGTGGACATCCATGCAGGGCATCTGACAAGATGCGGTGGTGCGGATCTGCATAATTCGCCTACTTCCACATCCTCCGCATCCTTGAGGCATTTTTCCGCATAAAACTAGAAAATTGCTACATATAAGCGAGAAAGCAACTCCTTACCATCCTCAGAAGCAAAAATAACAAAGAATGTGATCATTTTGAAGAGGTTATTCACCCAAAACAGCGACCAAAACACACCTTTTTTGTTCGCAAACAATTTCAAACCTCCAGGCATTCCATGCATCTTCTGTTGATGGGCCTGGGTTCTAGTTTTCGGACTTCCAGTATCCAGTTTCCTCATCCGATTTGATATTTAATGTCTGGTTACTAAGCTTCAGAGAAAAAACTAATGGAAAAACTGTGTTGAACGAAGAAATACCTGTCCACGAATGGCAGCAAAAGGTCAAACATGTCATGGCGGAAATGTCTGAAAAAGCCAAGGAAACAACTTTATTAATTTTAGAAATTTCCGCATAATCTGGCGTCTTTTCCGCATAATCGTCACTTTCTTCCGCATAATAATGCCGAAAATTTCCGCATAATTTTCCATTTTTTTTCTGCACCCAATCAGATGGCCTGCATAATGTACAATAGGGCCTGCTCAAATAAACAATCTAAGAGGCAACATATAAAAAATAAAACAATTTTCTTTAATAAGTGGCCATCCGCAGTATGTCTGCATGCCTATCTGGCTAAAACCAGTGTACAGCTGTAGCACTCACCTTCCTTTTGCGGCTACTGGTATGTGATGTTGAGATTTGTCTGATCTGCTTTTCTCTAGTGACAGGGTTAGAAGGGGGGGGGATTCGGCTTTGGTTAAACTGAAAAGCGCACTTTCGTGGAGATTTATTTAGAGTTGACAACTGACAAAATGTGCTATATATATCTATACGAAGCAGATTCACCTAAACTGGCAGGCCACTTTCTTTGAAATTAAGATGACTGATTAGTAAAACTTGAACTTAAGGTTTCAGCTTAAAAAGTATTGAAAACAGCAAATATTTGCAGCTTAGTAAAGACACCAGGATGCATTGTGTACTTTGCAGCATTGCCTGATTGGAAAACAATACAAACCACACTGTCATGTAAACCAAAACAATAAAAGGCATACAAAAAGAATAATGGTCAATACTGAGTCTTTAATCAAAATTACAGACTGAGTCAATTGTTAAATAATAATATTTCATCATATTCAAGGGATTGATGATTTTCCATAACCTGAGCGGGGCTGAATAAACCTAAATTGTACTGAATGCTTGTAACTCTTTGAATTCCCAGTCTCCTCAATACATTAACATTAATTTTTGTGACCATTCTTACATGTAGCTGGATTGCCAGATGATTTTATAAACAGCTTAGAAAAGGTATGGTAAATTTAGTGAATGGAATTTGTATGATGTAATTGTCAGGGGTGACAAAACGTTGTGACTTAGGCAGTCTGATTTCACTGCATTGTTGAAGTAGGAAGATACATGTACGTGTATGTAGTTTTACCATGGTTTTGTAAGGACAGATATCCCAGCAGATTAACTGGCTGAGATCATAAACAATGTAGTAGACTGATGATGATTTTTGTCCTATACATATTGGTTTTCAAAAGCAGCAGCTGACTACTTTTGATAGCTGTGATGTACAGCTGTAGCAAATTACATGATTTTTCAATTTGATACATCCATATGGAAACATTCTTCTTTCTTACCCACTTTGCTCCATAGAGGGGAAAAGGGTCATCCACAGTTTTCCTCCCATCATTTAGATCCCAGGCTTTGATATTTTCCGTTTTGTGTCATCATGACCCTATCTGCCCCAGTTCTTATTCAGCTGACTTTCTATGTAGAGATGTTTTTAGGCCTTCCTCACTTTATCGTAACATTACAGATTCTCATTTTCAATGGTGTTTTTCTTTTTCTTTTTCATTGCGAAGACAGATGCTGGCCTAAACAAAGTTACTCTCAAGTACCCCCATTACTTTCCGATAATGAGAAAAGCCTCCAATCCTCGCACCAGACAGAGAATGGAATATGCCTTCAACAGGAGGTACAAGCTACATCAAGATTCTTTGCTCAATTCCTTTATTTTGTTGTCCAGATGGTTCCTTCATTGGATGGTGTTTTTAAATCCCTAAAGTACCAACAGTGAAGTTTTTGGATCAATATCAGTATCTGGGCAACTGCCACCTACCCCTCCCCTAACCCAACATGTTATAATAAGTTAATAAGTTAGTGTTACTGTTGGGTTAGGGGAGAGGTAGGTGTGCAGTTGCCCAGATACTGATATTGATCCAAGTTTATCTTAGTGCAGTTCAATGTATATGATCTGATGTTTGCATTACTGTGGGGAGGGGAATGATCTGAGGGGAGTGGCATTTTATAGAATTTGATGATACATTTGGAACAGAAAGGGATAGTAATATTGATTGTATCTGGTTTCATTTAATTTAAATTTCTACATTAAATTTAATTTTATGGTTACTTTAATAGATGCATCCAGGAAAACACTCCTATTTTGGAAGAACTTGTGGAATTGAGGCAAAAGGTACATTATTCATTTCAAGGATTTAACGAACCTCATTATTTATAGTGACTCAGTCAGTCAAAGCAACAGTTACTACTGTGGAGTGGAATGATAAGTTGCATGAATGGAAGTTCTTCAAATATTTTTTTTTATGTTGCCAGGCTTGTTATTAAAAGAAGCACTCTAATTTAAAAGGATCATGACTAAGTTAAATTTTATTCTATGATAGATGGCAGATCTTCTTGGGTATCCAACACATGCGAGCTACATTACAGAGGTAAAAAGAATGTATGTGTCAATGTTGCATGTTCTTTACAGTAAGAATATGAAAGATGTAGTGATCACATATGATGAATTAAGTTGAATTGGTAATCTTGAAAGGAACATATTAAATTAAAGTAAACAACACCAGAGTTTGTGTATTGTTCATTCTAAATCAGCTATTTTCTTGAAAATTTAGAAGAGGCACAGGCAGGATGAGAATGAGGATATTTTAGTGCCTTTTTACCATTTCCCCCGATGGTTGAAGACTGTAGTTTAGACAGTTAAAGCTTGATGTGTTTTTTACATAACTGGTTTCTTGTTACTGGTAGCTACGGATGTCCAAAACAGCAGAAGCAGTTTCCAGTTTCCTTGCAGAGTTGTGTACCAAGTTAAGACCTCTTGGAGAGGCTGATTTAGCAGAAATGCTCCGTTTGAAAGAAGCTGAGGTAACCTAATAGATGAAATTTATAATGATGTGGTAATACATGTATGTATGTATTGGTAAGTTTTTTTCAATTCCTGTATTTAGAAATGCTGCACAAGTGGTGATTTTTTTATTTCTACTTATTGTACCACTCTAGAGTAAGTTACCACCATCTCACAAGACTTGTCTCATTTCTCTTGATACAAGTCTCAATAGACAAGATGAGTCTTGTTCTCATGAGTGCAAGTTGGAAGTACCAAAGCTTGTATTCGTCAGTACATGTATTCAATTTATTGTTTTGTGTATGACTTGCTTTGCAATGTCCATATCATATCGATAAGCTCACTAGACATGATTTCCATTCTAATCAGCAATACGACAATATCTTGCAGCTTCTTTTGGGTTGCTTGCACTTTGATCCTGAAAGACGAAACAACTTCTTTGTGGTTAGAAGTCAAAAACCATAGAACTTCTTTGCAGTTAGAAGATAAAACCACAAGAACTTCTTTGCCCTAACATCTTAGCAAACAAAGATCTGTATCAAGACAGAACTCACAATTTTATCTTTTTTGTAGTGCAAGGAATTGGGTCATGACTATGATGGCAAAATTAACTACTGGGACATGAGATATTACATGACTATGGTGGAAGAAAAGAACTATGCAGTGGATCAAAACAAGTTAAAAGAATTCTTTCCTCTTCATGTAGTTACCAAAGGTAAGTTTGGAATTTTTTTTTCTGTCATTAAATGTTTTAAGCTAGACAGCTCTTGTTGACATAGCTCCTGCTTTGCAACTTTTGATGTCTTTTACACTGAAACCACTGTGTTTGCACAGCTAGCATCAAGACCAGGAGTCCTTGGCAAACTTGCTTTGAGTGTTGAGTCATTTTTCACCTTTCCAAACCCCCTGCCCCATTGCCTTTCCATGCAACGGATGAAATGCGGTGTCTTGCTTACTAGATGGTTCAGTGTGTAGGCAAGGGGAAGGTGAACTCCAAGTATGACCTCTTGTTGGCATTAGTTTTCAACAGTACATGCTCAAACTTTTGACCAAGATAGAATTTACCCCTTAACAGTCCACACTTGCATGTGAAATGTGACTGATTTTTTGTAGATCACAAGTCTTTGAACATCTTTGGTGATGTATTTAATGTAATCAGTATTTATCTTTATTTTTTCCCTCAGGTCTATTGGATATTTATCAGGTAAAACCTAAAATGACTGATATTATTAAAATATTTTAACAGATTTCTATATTTTACATGTATGTATTGTGCAGTTTTCTTATGGACATTTTTGCATACAGTGAATACCCTTTTAATCCAGCTTCCAGTGGGCCTCAAAAATTAGTCAGCAGGTTCTCATTTATTAGCAGGCCATCTGATAGGGTGCGGAAAAAAACTGAAAATTATGCGGAAATTTTCGGCAATATTATGCAGAAGAAAGTGACAATTATGCGGAAAAGACGCCAGATTATGCAGAAATTTCTACAATTTAATAAAGTTGCTCCCATGGCTTTTTCCAACATATAAAATACACGTTAACGTCTTACCGATAATTTTAGTCCTCTATGACATGTTTGACCTTTTGCTGCCATTCGTGGACACGCATTACTTCGTTCAGTGCATGTTTTCTAAGGTTTTCGTTCCAGGTTATTGTGTTTGTCTGACGCTTAGTAACCAGGCATTAAATCAGACGAGAAAAACTGGACACCACTAGAACTAAAACCCAGGCCCATCACCAGAAGACGCACGGAACACCTGGAGACTTAAAATTGTTTACGAACGAAAAGACGTGTTTTCGTCGCTGTTTTGGGTGAATAACTTCTTCAAAATGATCAATCTCTTAGATATTTTTGCTTCTGATGATGGTAATCAGTTGCTTTCTCGCTTATATGTAGCAATTTTCTAGTTTTTTGAGGAAAAATGCCCCAAGGATGCGGAGGATGCGGAAGTAGGTGAATTATGCGGATCCGCACCACGCATCCTGTCAGATGCCCTGATTTAGGGAGCAGCTAGAGGGTTAGTTTAATGAAGATGGCTGACACCGATTTGAGTGCCAAAGGGAGAAGGCTCAAGAGATGTCTGGGGTTATGCTTCTCGTTTCTAGCTATGTGTATAGACTCTTGCATTCCAGAAAAGTAGGTGGCTCCGAAAACTAACTAGGTTGTTGTATAGCTGGCCATGGGCAATTGATCATTATGAGAACCCTGAGGTAGCATTAACAGAATTGATGAATTAACAGGTTAAACCTCCAAGTTAAAGGCAGGGGTTGCATTCTATGGTCACGATGCCCAAGAAATTTTGCACTATCCAGTCATTGTACCTTAGGGGGATAGGGCATACTGCTACCCTCTACCGCGATGGAGGGGAAGTGACATATATGTATGCTGCCTTTTGTTGCCCTTAGAAATGAGGCCATGGTCACTTAGAATCTGTTACAGCAAAGCACATGGAAAAATGTTGCTCGGTAAAAAAGTACAACAGTAACAAGGGTTGAAAGCTGTAGCCACTATTAAGTGTAGCAGGAAACATTTAGGCATTTCCTTGACTTTCTGTTTTTCCAGGAACTCTTAGGATTACATTTTGAAGAAATTAAAGACCCACATGTCTGGAACAAGGACATTCAAATGGTAAATCTGTTTTTCTAATTTCTTAATTATTATTTTGTTGAATAAAGACCAGTGACATTCTGGACATTTCATTATCTGGTAATTTAAGTAAAATATCAAACACGAGTGACAAATTATGTTTCATGGAGATATCCAAACACTAAGAAGAGAGTTGAAAATATGACGCGCAGAGGAGTATTTTTTACAAAATTCGAGGTGTTTGGATAGCTGATGAAACACTGTCTTGAGTGTTTGATATATCATCTCAATGAAAACAAAAGGTAGGGAGTAAAGGGAGAAGTAAAATTGTCAAAATCTGCTATTTAAGGCTGGGTATCCAAACTTATTTCACAGTTGTGATTTTCTTTGTTTTAACTTGATGAATTATTAATTAGTTTGAGAAGACTACTTAAAAGAGGAAGTAGATTGAATGTTAAAAAAGAGTTCAGCTCCCACTGGATTGGTTTGGGACACCAATAGAGCTGTGGTGACTGCATCTGAAATGCATTGTTGATATGTATCATGCTTTTCTGAATCATGCAACCTCCAAAGTTCAAACCTAAACTAAGGACTGGGCTTTTGGTTGGGCCTGTCAATCATGATTACAATGTCTGCCCTCTGACTTGATAACAAACTTTGTAAAAGAAGTTCATTGAATCTGTACCAATCACATACCACAGACACAAGGTTCATACAGGTCACATGGAAAACTTGCCAAGGCGTGGAATTTTATGATTTCATTTTCCAGGCTTGGAATTCCTAAAATTGAAGTGTGGGTCATGGAAAGTCATGGAAAAGCAATAAACTTTCTCAGAAAGAACAGGCAAAAAATCAAACTTTGAAAAAAACTACAGACAATTCAAAAAACCATTTAATTCCAGTTAAAAGATAAACACTAGCATGCATTTTATGCGTCATAGTGTGGGAAAATAAATGATAGATTTTATTCACAATAAGTTGAGAACATCTGCTTAAACACGGAGCGATCCTATAAAAGGCAAGGACACGCCCCCTTGAAGCACTTTGTTGGCTTCCCTTTGCAATGGTGGAAAGCCAGAGTAACGGTCGCATAACATAGAAGTCGTGGAGAAATAGCGTTTATTCATCAAACTAACGTTGCCATTTACGTAGAACAATATAAGGTAAATAACAAAAATACAGTGAAAATAAAGCTTATGTTAACACTTTAGATGATGGCTTTGGAAAAACAAAAACGATGAATTATCTTCGTCGCTTCACGCGGAACATTCAAATTTTGCCGCTAACTAAAACAACAAAGCTGATCTACATGTATCTGTTTCCAGTTATCTCAGCATGCTGAGAACGAAACGAAATCTCGTAAGAGGTGATTTTGGTTAGCCTGTGAACACAGGCGGATTTTGGTGGGATATTTAAAATTATTCAGGTTTATGAGTGTTATGATGGTGCAAACAAAATGCAAATTGAACAACACTGAGTTATTCCTCAAACTGTTCCATATTCAGAGAGCAAAGAAATTGGAAGCCAATCAAATGGGAGCATTGGGCGTCCGTTGGGATTTGTGATTGACAGGCTGAACACCTCAGCCTCGTTGTATAGGATCGCTCCGTGTTTAACACAGGCCATCTGATAGGGTGTGGAAAAAAATAAAAAATTATGCAGAAATTTTCGATTATGTGGACGATTATGCAGAAAAGACACCAGATTATGTGGAAATTTCTGAATGAATAAGTTGTTCCCTTGGCTTTTTCAAATGTATAAAACACTTGTTAACGTCTTACCGAAAATTTAACTCCTTTATGACATGTTTGATCTTTTGCTGCCATTGGTGGACAGCTTCTTCATTCAACGCAGTTTTTCAAAAGCTTTTCTGTCTGAAGCTTAGTAACCAGGCATTGAATCGGACAAGGAAAACTAGATACCGGAAGTCTGAAGACTAGAACTCAGTCCCATCACCAGAATATGCCTGGAGGTTTAAAATTGTTTACTAACGAAAAGGCATGTTTTGGTCGCTGTTTTGGGTGAATAACTTCTTCAAAATGATCAATGTCTTGGCTATTTTTGCTTCTGAGGATGGTAAGCAGTTGCTTTCTTGCTTGTACTGTATGTAGCAATTTTCTAGTTTTATGTGGAAAAATGCCCTAAGGATGCGGAGGATGCAGAAGTAGGCAAATTATGCGGATCTGCACCACCACATCCTGTCCAATGCCCTGTTAACATAGGTTATGGAAAACTCTGGAAGATTATAAAAAGTCATGGAATTTCGAAAGCTCAAAAGAGTATGAACCTTGAGATATCACCTGTTGACCATCTCTTTCCTGGCAGTTGCTGATATACTGACAGCAGTAGAAAATGCAAGTTGGCTGGGATACAAATTTCAGTGTTTGCATGAATTGTAATGTATTACTAAAATATTTTTTCTTCTGTTCTGTTGCAACAGTTTAGTGTTAAAGATGTCGCATCAGGTAGTATTATTGGCTACTTCTACCTTGATTTGTTTCCAAGGGAAGGCAAGTTTGGTCATGCAGCATGCTTTGGATTACAAGTGAGTCATTTAACTGCTGCTGGTAAAGAAAAAATATTCCCAACTGGTCAAGATAGATAGTGTTTTCCCCTAGACAAACCTATGAGCAGCTGGTCTCTCCCATGCCAAACACTACACCACAAATGAGAGAGAAATATTGCTGCATAGTGTTTGGCGTAGGAGAAACCACTTGCTTGAAGGGTATTCTCAGACTTACATGTACTTATATCTTTACCAAATCCCAAAACATACATTATGTAATAAAAATGCCAACTATTCATGCATGATCAAGCATCAGAAACATAAGCGTTCCACAAAAACATCAGCATCCCAGAATCATTGAACTTGGAGCTACCTATGTTTTATAACAATTATTATAATAATAATGATAATGAAGAATATGTAGTGCTCGTATTTATTCAGTTCTGAAAATTGTTATATGTTGGTTTACACATCAATGTTTATTGCATTTAACAAGAGAAATTTTCAAATATTTGGCAGTGTAGAAGGCTGACAACCAGAGTACTTATAAACATCTAGATGTAAAATGCTGCTGTTTGCACACTACTAGACCTTTCCCGCATTCCAACAAACAATGGCACTGAGTCGAGGTTGAGGTGGACAAAAATACAGTAAATGTATGAAAATGTCCACCCGAACCTCGCTCTGGTGCTATTGTTCGTACGCACTGAAGTGTAATGCGGGAAAGGTCTCTTGCACTGGTTACACTTGTATTATAATCATATTAGATACTATTTTTTACATATATTAGGTAATTGTTTAGAACGTAAATAGATCTCTTCTCGGACAAGGACTATAAACCGTAGGCCCCGTCTCCTGCATCTTCAGTGTTATATGGTTAGCAAGGGACGTTAAAGAACCCACGCACTCATCGAAAAGAGTAGGGCACGGAGTTCCCGGTGTTGTGGTCTGGCCTTGGGGTTGTGGGATTGGGTCGGGCCCGCAGTAATTGGCTCACGCTGTTGCGGTGTCCCTGCCACGAGTTGGCAAAGTTAAATAAATAAATAAATAAATAAATAAATAGATCTGTACTGCATATCCTTGCTTGGAGATGTACAGCTGTATGTGTCTGTGTGAAAATAATTTTTCCCCTGCAGCTGCTAGGCTTGTGGTATAAATTTGTTGAATTCCGAGGGTCACTTCACGTTGTACTATTTTTTACATATATTAGGTAATTGTTTAGAACGTAAATAGATCTGTACTCCATATCCTTGCTTGGAGATATACAGCTATATGTGTCTGTGTGAAAATATTTTTTCCCCTGCAGCTGCTAGGCTTGTGGTACAAATTTGTTGAATTCCGAGAGTCACTTCACGTTGTTGTTTTAGACATCAACGTGTATTGACTTTTAGGCAAGTCTTCAAGTACTCATAAATATAGCAAATGTAAGTATGTAGATGACTAGGGCTTGTACATTTGTATTCTGAATTTTCCAGACTGATCAGACAGGTGTTTTGCATGACTTGTTGAGTCCTGAAAGTCAAGACACATTCTTGGTTTTCACATCAATGTGTATTGACTTTAAGAGTGGTCTTCAAGTACTCACAGTAACTTCTCAGCTGTTTAAGGTCCTTTGAGTGTCATGGTTAGTTGCAAAAGGTCAATATTTGCTCGCTCATGTATTTATTTGTGTGCGTGAGAAAGACCTTATACAGTGTCAGTTTGACTAGCCCGCCTAGAATAGCTTTGCTAACTGCAGGCTACAAAAGCCTTTTTTTCTGTGATGTCAAAATAAAGTCAATGTTGTTGTTGTTGTTAATATAAATTTATGTAATCCATTTCTAAAGTAAAAGGTTTCCTGAAATATTTAGAGGTAAAGTGGATGACTTAGTTATAACAGTTGTGTTATAATGGAGGGCTAATAAGTGGGAGGGATAATAAGTGAGAGGGCTAATAAGTAAGAGGGCTTATAAGTAAGAGGACTAATAAGTAAGAGGGCTTATAAGTAAGAGGGCTTATAAGTAAGAGGGCTAATAAGTAAGAGGGCTTATAAGTGGGAGTATGTGGTATTTCCACGTAGGCGTCAGTGTGTGACTTTGATGTTGACACATGCATTATCCCTCGGATTGGTCACTTCAATTCAGTACACTTGTTGGGTTCTTGAAGTAAATTCAACTACATGTTTTTCACAAAGTTGAATTTACTTTAAGTGCTCCGTAGGTGCTTAACCTGGGAAAAGTGCATGCATTGTTCAAGGTTCCAATAATCATCATCATCATCATAGCTTTAT